>CM062809.1:1192194190-1192494653 GCA_031772625.1 Pinus tabuliformis
ATTATTATTTAGGAACTTTTTCACAACTTTGGAAGTAATTATTCGGAAGGAACCGTGCAAAAGGTGGTTTTGCGAAGCTGGTTGTTTGATCCAAAGTTCTCTCAATTTCCTAAATTAACCAAGATCTTTTATTCGGTGATGTATTCAGAATTGCATGGAAAAGAGTATGAAAATCCACAATGTGCAAAACACTTAAAGCAAATAAATAATAAAAAGGAGACCATAAATACAATGCACACAATGTTTGATAATGGAATTCTTATAGCCTAGACTACGTCTTCGGGCCCTACTTCAATAGTGGGGAGGCCACTTCATTCATCTCATAAAAAGAAAGACAAGTATATGGAAAAATGCATTATTATACGTCCAATCTTGGGAATGACTTGAAATTTGGCTACTCAAATCGCAACAATCACAACACTAGTAGATTTGTCTCGTCCTCCTGAGATGTTTGACTATAAACATGACCTACTTCTGACAGGTGCATTTTTGTTTTAAACTTTATGCCCAACAATTAATGATGAGTGTATGTTTTTGCCATGATGCCTGAATTATGCTTCCCATATGAAAATATTGACTGCACCATTGTGATCCTTTCGAAAAATAATGAAATTTGAGTATAAAGTTGACCAATTCTGAAATTGCCAAATCTGGGCCTCTGGGAATCTAAAAGATTCCTCACAGATTCTTGCATCAAGGTTCTGCCTCTAGAAAAAGGGTTACTCAGATCATAAAATTGTCTGCACCATCAAATTCCTAGTAAAATTATGAGGAATCTGAATATAAAGTTGACGTGTTTTTGAAACTATCAAAATTTGGCCCCAAGGAAATCTAAAAGATTTCTCACATATTCCTCGCGTTAGAGTTCCAAATGTTCAAAGTTCCACCTTTGGTTCATGGTTCCATTCCATTGGGTTCTGGGCTGTCAATGTTCTGTTTCTCCCATGATTTGGCATTCACGACTCTACCCTCATGGATTCCTGTCCGAATACAAAATATATGTTGGGAATCACGATTGTCGTCAAACCAAAACCCTCAATTGTTAGTCAATGATCGCATCGTCAAAGATAAGCATCCACAAGAGGTGGTTATTCTATGTTGCAAAACACATGGGGAGCAGTTAATTTATCCAATGTCCAACAATATCCCCCCAACGCGATCCGGGTGTGTATCGAACTCGTGACCTATGCTCTGATAGCACTTGTTGGGAATCACAATTTCTGTTAGACTAAACCCATAGGTGTTAGTCAACGATCACATCATTAGAGATAAGGATCCACGAGAGGGAGTTAGTCCATGTTTTGAAACACACTGGGAAAGTTGGTTTATCTAATGTCCAAATATATACACTTTAATATAGGGGAGGGATGCGAGTTGTTGGGCGCCCCCTGCCACATAGGATTATGACCACATCAGCAACGATATGCATGTATGCCACGTTGCCAACAGAGAGTCCCACTTGTCATGGTAGCTGGGGAATTAACTCCTGCCTCGTTTCACATGTTTTTGGTGGGGAGTTAGGGTTTAGGTTATAGTCTCTCATGATCACATAGTTATTTTTCTTGGGGCCGAAGTGTGGGTGTTCTGTTGCCTCGACTACTTTGCAGTTAATGCCTTGATGTTGGCCACTCGATGCTCGATCATTGTGCTCGATTGGTTTCTTTTAAGAGGAGTGGTTTGTGTGCTGAGTGAAGTGGTTTGTGGGGGCTATAGGGGTTCACTTATGGAGGTTCAGGGTTATGTTTGTTCTTCTTGGTTGCTCCATGGGCATGCCGCACTAGTGCTTGGTTGGATTGTATATGTTCAACCCAACCCCATTGTTGAGTTACGAAATGGGTATGTATTTACTCTTAATTCCATCACATTTTCCCTCTTTTCTTATCTCTTTCATATCTTGATACGCTAACATATTAATAGATTATGTTAAGAAACGGATGAACTACTTGCAGTTAAGATTTAGCTATAATAACTAACTTTTACTCCTCTTTATGCAGAAAAACGACGAAAGGAACAGTTGTTGTTACCTAGCGACGAAACAACATAAACCAACAAAGGAAGAAAAGGAGCACGTCGGTTGTGGACAGATCGAAGGACGAATTAGGAGGATCAATGCTAAATATGAAGAGTGTCTGAAGATATCATTTAGTTGTGAATATTTAACTTTTACCTCTTTCCGACTATAAAAGAAAAAGATTGTAGGAAGAAAGGGGATCGATCTTTGTTATTTCAAATTGTAATTTTACTTTACAGACTCATGCTGTTGGAGAACATGACCATATTGTAATGCTACTTAAGTTTAATGATTAATATATAATTGACATTGCGGTTCATTCCTATTCTCTGAAGTAGCTTAGCAGTGTTCGCTAGTGGCTAAGGACCCGACCTCTGGTGGATTAAACTACTTCCTTGTGTTATATATTTCTGATTCTCACAAGTTTGATTGGTTTGATAATTTTCCCATTTTCTGTGAGTTTATCTTATTCACTATTTACCGCTTTCCTGTATTGAAGTAGTACATTTTCTTTACATGTTTTACAGCACTATCATTTGATTCGATTTACACTTATTCCAGATTAAATTATCTAGACAATGAATCATATTGATTTAATCAGTTGTAAGAGTTTGGTTATCGCTATTGAACTCTCAGATTGGCATCATTTTCATTTGGATTGCTTCGTAGAGATTGAGTATGATTTAGATTGAATCAACCAAGAAGAGATTGGTTATTTCTACTATGCTCTCGGCTGATGCTATTGTTAATTGAATTGCTTGTGTGAGATTTGATTACGATTTCAGTAGAGGATTGAGTCTTGAAGCTTAGATGTCATATTTCCTTTAATAATTGCAATTAGAGTTTTATAAATGTATCCATTTACTGTTGTATCAAAGGTTTATACTTCATTTTAAGAAACATTACTCTCTGGATTCATAGCATGCACATATTGTGTACACTCTTGGAATAAAAGGACTTGCCTAGGTTGATGATTAATGTAGGGTAATTAGGAGTTTTAAAAGACATCTTTTATCAACCAACACCCATATTTCAGTCGGTTCAGCAGTGGACATATAGATTTCGTGCTCCAATGGCTTTTTTTGAGGGTAAGTGGTCTTTCTTATGAAGTTTTCATGAAAATTCACTTGGGTTGATGGTTTTTTCACTTTTTGTTTTACACTGCTGTGATTTGTGTTGCAGGCAAGCTTGGTTGGGTTTGCAGGTGAGGTATGGTGAGGGGTCAAGGTATTCAATCCTGATGCAGTGAGGTTTGTGCGGCTTGGTGGCTTCGTCGATGGCTTTCCGGTAGGATTTCATTCCTACTAGTTGCTAACTTAGTGTTTTTTAACACATTCAAACCATGGGAAGTTTGTGCTCTTCTGTGTTTTTATGCTTAGGGATCATTGTGCTTTTATGCTTAGGGAAGTCTATGTTCTTATGTGTTTGTATGCTTAGTGTTTATGGTAATTTATGGAGGTGAATACTTTTTCTCTTATGTGTTTTTATGCTTAGGGTTCATTGTGTTTTTATGCTTAGGTATGTGTTCTTCTGTGTTTCTATGCTTAGTGTTTATGGTTATTTATGGAGATGAATGCCAAATTATCTCGATTTCCATTGTCTCGATTATAAAGTAAGGAGACTATGCTGTAATAATTTGTGCATTTTGCGGCTTTGCAAGCTCTAGTAGAGAGGATGGATAAAAAACCCTCAATCCATATAATTGGGTTGGCTTTACAACCACTCTAACCATCTAATTGGGCTTTTTGAATGTTGGCTTACCAGTCTAATTGGGGTTTTTGAATGTTGGCTTACCACTCTAATTGGGGTTTTTGAATGTTGGCTTGCCAGTCTAATTGGGGTTTTTGAATGTTGGTGTACCACTCTAATTGGGGTTTTCTAATGTTGGCTTACCAGTCTAATTGGGGTTTTTAAATGTTGGCTTACTAGTCTAATTGGGATTTTAGAATGTTAGATCACCAGTCTAGTTGGGGTTTTCGAATGCATGTAATAAATTAATGGAATCATAACAACTCCCAACCACTCTAATTGGGGTTTTCGAATGTTGGCTTACTAGTTTAATTGGGATTTTCGAATGTTGGCTTACCAGTCTAATTGGGGTTTTCGAATGTTGGCTTATCAATATAATTGGGGTTTTCAAATTCCATCAATAAATTTATGGAATCAGAACAACTCCCAACAGAGGAGAGATCCAACTAAAGAATAAACTCTCCAACTACTCGCTTAACATCCCCATCAACACCCTTGATACAAGAAGGTAAACCATTTTCCTCATCACGGTGTTCTTCAAACACCACACAAAGTCTTAATTCGATACTGAAGTTCCTCTTCTCACAAGACTAATTCTTGAACAAACCCAAAGGTCCAAAATTCACATAATTCTTATTCTTATTAATTTCATTGTTATAATTCGTCTCTACAACATGGTTCTTTTTTTTTTCCTTCTTATTTTCTCTCTGAGTTGGATCGATTCTCCATTACGTCATCCATTTCCTTCTTCTTCTAGTTCTCAATAACGAGGAAATCCATTCCTTAGATAGACAAATATACTCAAATATTCTAAAGGTTTTTGGTGGAATCTCTGCCTCACAATTAAAGAAAGACATCTTTCCTTGGCACTCACACGAGAACTTTGGCTAAAATCCAGCAAAGTCTTCAGGAATATTACAAATACTTAAGTTTACTATTAAGTATTGACATGAGTTATTCTTGTGTAGTATTCTTTCTTTTCATCCGTTGCATATTGATCACAATTTCTTCCCTAGTCATAACAACACAGTTGTGAATTTGTTTGATTTATTTTTATTTATTTATTTATTTATTTTTTAATTTGTTTGATACAATGGAATCATGACAGATCAACCTTTTTAATTGATTGTGTGCATTATTTCTTGTCACCCTATATATTCATCCATTTTTTATGGAGAGCGAGGTGGAAAATGCTATGATATATACTCAATAGGGCAAGTACCTCATTCACTTTATGCATAGCAACTATATATATTCAAGTGTTCCCATACAATGAAAATTTCAAATAATAACTCCTTTCTAAGGACACAAATGATGTTACATACTACATAATTGGATCATGTTATGGATTTCAATTATGTATGTTTTCTAAGTCATGACAGAACAAATTTTTTAATCGATTGTGTGGTATGCTTTCTTGTCATCCACTATGTTTTGATCGCATTTTATTCTTTGGTCATAACAAGACAATTGTGAATTTGTTTGGTTATTTTTTTTTTCTAAATTGTTTGATTCAATGGAGTCATGACAGATCAACAAAATTGAATTGAATTATGTGGTTATTTTTCTTGACATCCACTATGTTTTCCTCATAGTCTCTTCTCTGGTCATAACAAGAAAATTGTGAATTTGTTTTATTAAAACATTTTGAATTTTTTTATGCAATGGAGTCACGATGTTTCTAAATAGCCCAATTGCAATGTAAGTAGAGATATCCCCTATAAGAATTATCTAATGGAATTGAATGCATTTTCAATTTGTAATAGTGAGGGAGAAATTAGGAGGTTGAAAATGACTAGAAAAATAAATGGAGTCGTGGTGTTTGCATTGACCAAAATTGTTTACTATAACTGTTCATTATTTTATGGAGTTTTCAAATTATAAAAAGTAAGTTTATCAAGATTCCATTATTCCCTCGTTTGTCATTTATTTAACAACTCAGAGAAAAATGTGATGTTGTGGATCGTTTTGGTATGTAAAGGAAAAAAAATCCATTTGCATTCTCAGCTAGGATTTCTCCATTCAAATAGATTGTGAATGTTGCTTCTAAAATGGATTTTGATTACAATGCTACAAATAGTATAAAATAAAATGACCTAGACTATAAGCCAAAATCCTCATGTGACAGTAAAAAGAGGCAATCCATCCAAAATCCACATCATAATGTGGTTGCAACAAAAAACATATCACACCCCTATTCTTGATGTCATCTAGAATCTTCAGTGCCCAGACTTGTTGAGTTCCCTGCTTGATCCAAGTAGGTTGGCCTATCTAATAGTGGTTTATTAGAATGTGTTGCATTGTTTCCATATGATTGAGTCGAATTTTCTCCATGTATCTATGGAGGAATTGAGTACCCATAACTCACACTTGCACTACTAACTCCTGCATTAAGTGGAGGTGTCTGATAAACATACATAGAATTGACACCTACACTAGTAGGAATATAGCAAGTGGGTAAACCCCCATTTTTATAGTGAGGCACTTTAATGTTTATGAGGTTTTGGAATAATGGTGTACTATCTACAATTTTGTCTAATGTGGTTGACAACATATCAGTTTCATTAACTGTGCTTGCATCATTATCAATTATCCTCACTTGTTCTCTTTGAAGCATTTGTTGAGCCTTTCTTGCTTCCTTTTCTTGCCTTGCCATTTGTTTTTGATGGTCCTTCTCTTGCCTTACTTTCTCTCTTTCAAGCCTTTCCTCTACTTGAAGTTGTGCTGCAACAATCCTTGTTGCCTTCTTTTCCTTGGCTAAGTCCTTTTTTTTTGTTTTTTTAGACTCATCTAATAGGGCTATATAGTCTTCCGAGGTGAGTAATTTTGAACTTCAGCCCAAATGAAGAATACCTGGTCTTCCATGCTCTTTTTTCATTGACACTATCTCTACTGGTAGCTTTAGGAACTGACCAAGTAGATTTTCATTCCCTTCCACCTAAATGTCATTGGTTGACACTTTCCTTTCAATATATGGGACAACTAATTGAACTATATTATTCTCCTCATAAAATTCCTCATTATGTGCGCTATCTTCTGCCATTGATCTATTGTCCATAAAAAAATGAACAATTTCATTGTTCAGTTCTGCTGGTTGTGAAGGCATGCTCATGCTTTCTTCATTGGTTCTTGAGACACCATGTTTGTTATATTCATCATGGCTTCTTCCAGCCACGATGGTGGGGTTACTTGGCTTGGAAATTTCAATTGGTCATTGTTGCTTCCTAGTGCAATATCATCAATGTATTTTTCAACCACATTATCATTGTCAGCTACATGATCAACAAAGTCATTAAGAATTTCAGCAGCTGAAGTTCCATGTGCTTCAGTTGGTAGAAAAACCTCCATGTTACTATGAATTGGTTCATGATGGTATTGTGTTTCACTTATATGTTCATCGTCATCTCCATATAGTTTTCCTTGAGAGAGGGAAATTATATTATCCGTTGTAACTGCACCTTCCTATTCATCCACTTCTTCTTGCATTGCAACATCTACTTGGACATGCCCTTCTTCTTGACCATTTACATGAAACTGTTGGCTACAACTAGTATCATGCATAAGAACATCATAGTTCAGTGGCCATATTCCAGTCCTCCTAAATCCATCCTTAATATTTGATGGTGTGAGAGTTCTTTTAAAGACTTTACCTCCAAGCTCTGCTAGCTCAAAAAATTTCACCTTAACTCCTAGATCCTTTGCCATCCATGAAACTCGCTATGACCTAAAATAGTTCTTGAAAGGGCCAAAAAATTGACATCAAGGGGTTGCAATCTGTGATTCGTATGAGTAGGAAATGTTAATAGGTCATTACCCAAATTGTTTGCTTCCTCAATTGTTTGTAGAGAAATGTGGCTTCCATGATCATCTAAAATTGATACGTGTTTTTGCTCAGGTGAGACACCACATGGTATAGATGAAACAAAGTAACATAGCCAATTTAAAAAAATTTCCTTAGTCATCCATGCATGGGGATGTGCAACCATGCATGCACCTAGGTGAGAAATTTGTATATAGCTTTTCAATTGGTTTTTACTTTAAATAGATGAAATCCTGGTATTGAAGTGCCAATTTCATTGACACAAAATAGAATAGTTATCTACTCCCTGCTCTTAGGAAAAATATTTAGCACATTTTGGCTCCCTCTCTTAGCAATTACCCGCATGTCGCAATTCCTTCCTGCTTGTAAACTAGTTTCCTCACAGTTTCATATATGGTCTGTAGCATAAGAATACTTATTGTATGCACTAGAGAGAGTGTCATAGAATTTAGACACAATTGAATGACATAGATTGAAAACTTTATCTATGTCAAGGCACTCAATTGTACGCAATGCAAGGTATGGATGCCTTTTTTTAAACCCAAACCACAATGATTTTCCAGGAAACCCATCTTTAAATAGATTTGGTATCCCCTGACAGATCTTAGCAACTATGGATTTGAGTTGTATAAACTCTTTCCCATGTTCCAATTGGGCCATCTCCTTACACCACCACCTCAGACTCCTCCTCTTCAGTCATAACTATAAGAGGCCCTCTACGTTTTATATGAGTGAGCCTATATATCCAATAATGTATTGATGAGGGAGGAATACCATGGTTTTTTGTAGATGTCTGAATTGAATATCCATTAAACTCTATGTCTTCAGTTGCAACTAACATGTCTTCTTTTTTCCAACCTCTTATAGTGTTTATCTTCTTAGTTGAAATTACCCCCCTGGATTGTGGTTGATGTTGGATCTATGGTTGATGGAATGACAACATCATCTTTTGTCGCATGGTCATCCTCAACAACATTTCTGGGAGCATTGTTGACATTCAAATCACCTTTTATGTCCTCATTTGATGAAGGGCATCACAGTTAGGCACCCCTAGTCACTCGCCTGCCACTTCTCCTTATACGAGCAACATAACTAACTCTTGCCATAGATGCAACTACTTGTATATTTTTTGCATACATTTAGTAAACAATAATTGAAATTATGCTTTCCTACAGGCTATTAGTATTTCTGATTTCCTACAGGCAAGTAACAACATGTTAGTTTATTCAGAATTTCTAGCAAATTTCAATAAATATTTTTCAATAACATAGATTATAATAGAGACAATTCACAATAAAAATAGTAACAGCTTAACAAATTTTCATACATATGCCTTTTTTACAGTATCCTTGAAAAATCAAATCTATTGGAGGATTTTGTTGTATGTATTCAACTATATCAATAATTGTTTTTTTGATAACTTGTTTTTCCACTTAAAATACCATGCCTGTATTTTCACTTGGAAAGATATTTCCAGTGTGTTGAAATTGACCCACAATTGGTTGTATATCTTTAATTATATCAATACATGTTTTGGATAAAAAAAATGATGTGTTATAATAAAATTATGTAGATGTTGGAGGAATTGCAAATAAAACAAGTGACACCTGGTTCATTTTATGGTTAAGATTTTGATCTAGTCTAGTTCTTTTCTATAAATTGTTTTATGACTTAAATTTTTCAGCCTCATGTCCATGAACACTGATTATACCAACATAAGACTTAATTAAGCAACTTCTTTTTAATCATTAGTGATTCTTGTATTGTGCGAATGGTTCCTAGTTTACCAATATTGTTATTCTTATAGATAATAATCTTCAGGCATGAAGGAAGTTGCAGGCTTGCCTTGTTAAAGCAATTTAGAAACTCAATAGAAGCTCTAGGATTGCCTTAGTAATGGTTAGTGATTCTCCTATTGTGGGAATGGTTATGAGTTTTCCAATATTTTTATTCCTATAGATAACATTATAGATAACATTCTCTAGGCATGAAGGAAGCTCTAGGCTTGCCTTAGTAAAGGTTTTATTGAGCTTCTAATTTCCTTTAAAAATTTTGAGCCTCATGTCCATGAACACTAACTTTACAAACAAAAAACTTGATCAATTGATTTCTAATGGTTAGTGATTCTCCTATTGTGGGAATGGTTGTGTTTCATGCTATATCAAATATTCATGTTTAAAAACAACATAAATCTATGTTGGGTTGGGCATTAAACTGATGTGATTCCTAAAACTGAAACCTTGTTGGGCCTATAATTTCCTACATGCCTCTTAGCCTAGAATCATCAACTCAAAACCTAGATAGTGGTAGAATTGGCAAATTCATCTAGAGGTGGAAGATGAGGTGTTCCAAGGTTAGCAACTCTCTCATAGAAAATTTTGTATGTTTTTAGATGGGGTCTCAAAAGGAAAAATAGGTTGATGGTAGGTGTAGGAGGATCATTTTCAAAAGTTTGTTTTGAATGGGGACCAGATAAGGAAACCAATAATCATGTAGAGGCATTTGTTTTATATTGGAGATTTAGAAATATTCATTAGACTCATGCACTAATCTTATTTGTCTAATGGAAATATAGAAAGGCTCACTTGGTGTATCTAGGAATAAACCAACCATTTTGAATCCATACACCTTTCCAAGTATTAGAGAAAGTGTTGACGGTGCGGGACCTGCCAAGATGTAAGGGGATCTCTCCGGTAAGAAGTCCCAATTAGACCTCAGACCGTTTGGTGTGGGAGTCCTAGCAGTGGGTCGTATGGTAATGACTTGATGACGATTTCGCACAGAGGCAAGTAAGATAACTCTGTTGGTAGCAAGGGTGTGACAATTGCAGTGAGCCAAGGAAGGTGCATGAGAAGTTCTAACGCATGGGGGTTGAAATAAGTGTGCCCCTTGGAAACCTGTGATAGCACTTGGCTTGGAAGGGAACACACGAGAAAAGATACATTGCAACATGAAATGCAAGTTAGCGAGAAATCCAAAGTGATGGTTAAACCAACAACACATTTTAGAAATATTCATACATACTTATACAGAATAGTCTATACATGCATGCATAAGAAAACAAATACATATATCATTTAGATTAAACCAGATAGCATAGAATACAATACAACATATGCATAAAATGTGCTGGCTCTTGTTATATTAAGAATTGTAAGTTCTAGTCATACAATACATCCATGTCCAACCACTAGTTCCAGTAGTGGAATGTTACAGCCACAACCACCTGCTCCTCCAAAGAGATGTACTAGCTATGTGCAGTGCAAAACCCAAGGCTCGTTACAATACTGTCCAAGCTCTCTCCAAGATAGTCTTATTAGAAGCTTCATTGACCAAAAGCCTTTACAATGAGTTATGAGGTTCTATTTATAGCAAAGGGTAGGGTGAATCTTGACATTCCCCTTTGTGACAGTTCATCTACCCTCATGAATCTTCATCTACTCTATGACTGTTACATCCAACTATCGACACTTGACTTACACTTGACAAGACATTACATTACAATGCACATGTACCCATGTGAGACAAAATGGCTTGAGCAAGCCATGCAAGACATCACTAAAACTCAGTCCGTTGAGGTGATACCAACTCTTTTACATGCTTGTGATGGTGAGGGTGGTGAGATGATGCCAAGCTTGGTTGTCCATGATGGTGTGCATGCACTCCATGGTGACATCTTGCTGAAGAAAACTCTTGCCTCTATTGCTTCGGGTGCATTGGTATGGCTCCTTCATCCAACTCATCTTCTTGCATGTGCATGGTCTTCTTGGGTGCGACCAAACCAGCAACACACTGATGCATAGTGTTCGTGTTGATCTCCTACTGTGTGCTGCTAGTCATGTGCATCAACTGTCAACTACATGCTCAACCCCAGTGGGACTTGCTTCTTGTCTTCGCCTTGGTGAGTGTGCTGAATGGGTTGGATCGCATGCATGTGCATAATGACATGCATGTTATTGAATCCTTTGCATGTGATCAACAACACTATTCACCATGTCTGCTCCGTGCCAGCTGCTGGGATGGATCTATAACTTGTACGGGCTTAGTTTCATTCGTGAGTGCGTGTTGCGCCCCCTTCTGTTCTTGTTCCTGCTGCAACTCATTCGCTTGTCTATGTAGCTCATGTTCTTCCTTGAGTTGCTACTTCAGCACATGCAAATCCTTCTTTGTTCCATTCTCTGTCTTCGCATGATCTTCATGTCACGTCATCACCTCATAGCCCGAGTCTCCAAAGTTGCTTTCATCACCAGTGGAATTGCTTGAGCTTGCAACTTTGTTCCACCTCTGTGTTGTCAACAACCTTCCTCTTGCATTCGTTGCATCCGGTATGTTTCCTTCAATAGTTATTCATGATGTTGCTGCCGTCATATCTTGATATCCTTGTCTACGAACAACTTGATGTCTTCGTGGGTAGAAAATTCCATAGACACTTGATCTACTGCATCCCTAAGTGTGTTCTGAATGGTGTATTTGACTCTGCTCTCTTGGAAACCATTATACCTGTACTGCTGAGAGGAAGATGAACACCTGCGATACCTAGAGACATGGAAACACTCATGGAAAGAAATCTATTAGTCGAAAAGCAAAATGAACTCGAGAACTGACTTGCAACATACTCGTGTGAATGATCATGGAGGTTGCACAATTTCGGCCGAGAGGTCAGGAGACTGAGTGCCAAAACTACACAAGGCACAGAGTGCACTGCTAGGAGGCTGAATGACTACTAGAACTGCGCAATGCAAAATCCAATTTGGATATTGACTGTTGGAATTGCACAATGCGCAATTCTAGCTGGGAGTGACTGCAGGCTTAGGGACTGTGCAATTTTCTATGCCACCAATCACTATCCCTCAGAAATGCACAAAATAGTCTTGGAGGATAGTTCCTGGGCAAAAATGTGCATTTATGGAGAGGAAGACAAAGCCTTCCTTCCTCGGATTGCGCAATGTTGTCTTAGTGAAGGAAGAGTTCTAGCCAAGGATGGTCAGACTCGCCGACACGCAACTAAAAGCGAATGTAAATGCGAATGCATAGCGGTACTGAGTGTAAGAATAAGTCAATGATTGTGCATGCAAACGGTGTACGTCAGATTCAGAAAATAGAACAACATGCATGTGGGTGAGGCAAGTCGCTGAATCGGCGACCGTTCATGAAAAAAAGTTTCATGCATGTGACAGTAGTGAGATGTTAATGAAAATTGAAACAATGCTAGTACAAGCTAGTATGTATCAAAACGACAGCAAGCGCTCACTGAAATCAAGTAGAAAACATTCATACAAAGTGAAACACAAAAAGCGCCAGAAATGCGACACAAGACATGGAAAGTGGGCTTACCCCAAAACAACTGAGATGAATGTGCCGAAAGCTCCTAGATGTGATGTGGGATGTCAGAGTTGCAAGGTTGATGTGAGGAATGAGCTCTACAAGGTCCGATTGATGAGTTTTGATAAAATTGAGGTTGTGACACACATGCTACAAATCTAGGGGAAGTGACACTTGGTGGGAGGTTTCTGAAATGATCCTTGCATGTAACCTCCAACTGCCAAAAATAGATCCCTGAAACAAGAGATTCCTTTGCATGCTGCCTTGGGAGAAACAACCCATGCATGCAAGTCAGTTTTTCTCGGTCCCGGAGGGAACCATCAACTCAGCTGCACATGCAAGAGGCTTCTCAACAACTAGGAGAAAATGCGCATTTTTGGTTGGGAGCTGGGTTGGCTACTCAGAAGATTTGCGCAATTTATGGGAAGAGTAGCTGATAGCTACCCATGGCCCAGCTAGGAAAGATTGCGCAATTTTCTGGGTGAAGCTTGCTCAGACGAATTGCGCAATTCTTTGGCCTAGCAGGCTGCTAGTCAGGACTGCACAATTTCTGGAGGGAAGGTTGGTTTGCCTCCAAATTTGCACAAATTCTTGAAGGAGCTGGTCAACCTACTGCTAGACAAAGTCCGGATGAACAACCTGTGAGGGGAATGCATCAAGGTTTCATAGATAGGCTACCTTTCTGCAAGAAAAACACTGAAGGTTGTGTAGTTGACAAAGAAAGACATGCTGGTGTGAAAGGTTGGTAGGGAGGCTCCAAAATGAAGCTAAGGAAAAAATTTGGAGGGTGTTTGTAGCCGCTACAACACTTGGCAACACACTGGTAGAACTCTAGCTCTCTGAATGGACCTTGTTCGTGAAAAACAAGTCTAACACCTCTAGAAGTATTGTTCAGTTCTCAGTTCGTCTTGGTTTCCACACTTGCTTGATTGTAAGATGTAGCATCTTCCAAGCTTTTGGTCAATTGACACACATTCCAAGCCAAGTCAAAACAATTTTTTTGATTGGGGTTGAGGGGTATATGGGTGCACAAGCAGTATAGTTGTTAGAGTCTTAGTTTCATCTCTGATGTTGCTCTGTTGCTAGCTGACCTAGATAGTAACCTGGCGGAGTCACATAGGAACACAAGCATGGATCCGTTGCTAGCAAGCCTGGTCAGTACCTTGGCGGAGTTACTTGCATCACCTCTCTGCACAGGAATCCTTTCTCTTCTTTTGCCTTATTCATTTTAATTTTTTTAAAACTTTTTTCACTTCTTCATTTTTTTATTTTTCATTTTTGTAACTATGCATAAAACTTATTCATTTTAGATGTGGAAGAGGGATCCCGACTTATTGAGAGCAGAAGAGGTTGTTCCTACAGAGAAGTAGTTTACTATACCTCTGACATGTATGTTAAGGTTTTCCCCCTCACATTACTCTACTTAACTAAGATGACAAGGATTAACCCAAAAACAATTGACTAACGTAGGTGATACTAGTTAGCGCACAAGAGTTGTGTTTTCACGAAGGTTCACTTCGAACAATACATATTTTCCATTAATGTATCATGGAATGAAGACAACAAGTTCTTACATAAGAGAGCAGACAACAAATAACCAAATGTTGATAGTTGTACAAGTCCTCTCGTACTTTACCCAGCTTGTTTCAAGAGTCATACATGGTTTCATGTGAAACTAACCTACGAACAAAACAAGCAAACAAAAAACAAAGCAAAGCAGAAGTACAAGAAGAAGTGAAAGAAAAGCGAGTAAGCAAACAAGTAAGCAGACAAACAACCAACAAAACAAGTAAGCAAACAAGCATGCAAGCAAACAAGCTGAAAGCAAACACTACTCCTACTCCTAAACTAATGGTTCATGGGCCATCTCACGTGATGTGATACTTCCAATGAAACCACCAGCGCATTGGTTGACCCATGTTGGTGAAGGCATGGTTCACGAACAAGACAGCTGTGTGAACCAACAAACAAGAAAGATGTAACAGTGAAGACAAACACACTCCGATTTTAAAAGCGTCCACATAACAAAACTGAGTGAAAGCGCATGACATGCACTCTATGGACTTGCCATGATGTTGTGCTACAATGTAAACTTTGAAACGGGAACTATAAACTCAAAACGGGAACTCTGGCCAAAAAACCCCAAAAAAACATCAAAAACAGTGCTAAAAACGAAAAGTGTTGATGCTGGAATAACACCTATTTTTTTCTTGGGTAAATTTTCAACATGTTTTAAAAATGGTGGTGAAAACCAATTTTTTGCACAAAAATTATCCAAAAAACACCCTCAAAACGAATAGTGTTGATTCTGGAAGAACACTTTTTTTTTTCGAATGTAAAATTTCAACATTTCGAAATAATGGCGTAAAATATTTTTTCATGACCCCGAAAAACATTAAATTTTAAAAAAATAATGAAAACATAAAATAAAATTAAAAATTAAAACAATGAAAAAACACAAAACAAAAAAAAAAGTTTAAAAATATAACAAAACATAAATTAAGATATATAATAAAAACAAAACACAAAATAAAAATATAAAACTTAAAAAAAATCAAATATGAAAAAAAAAATATCGATCATAAAAATGTAAAAAAAAAATAAAAAAATTAATGGTAAAAATTAAAAAACTAAAAAAATTATAAATTATAAACAAATAAATAGTGAAAATAAAAAATAAAAAAATAAAAAACCATCAAAAAATTGGCAAAAGAAAAAGAAAAAAAATATGGAAAAGAAACAAAAAAACATTTAAAAAAACCTAAGAATTAAGTAGGTAAAAATAGAAAAAAAAATTAAGAAAAAACAAAAAAAATTAAAAAAAACTAGATTTAAAAAAATAGAAAATTAACAAAAATAAAAAATAAAAAACGTTAAAAAAAAAAATTATCTCACAAATCGAAAAAGAATTTGGAAAAAAAATAAATTTAAATATATATATATATATATATAAGTAAAAACAGAGAAATTAAAAAAAAACATTAGCAAAAACTGGAAAAAAAAAAGAAAAAGAAATTAAAAATAAACTAGTTTTAAAAAAAATTAGAAAATTAACAAAAGAAATTAAAAAACTAGTGAAATTAATATTAAAAAAAAAAAATCAAATTATAAAAAAAAACCCAAAGAATGCATATTTTTTATTAAAAAAAAAAAAAAATCTAATTATTTTTTATTAAACCTACTATTTTTATTTTAAAAAAGGAAAAAAAAAAAAAAAAATTCAAATTTTATTTTAAACCATCTTTTTTTTAAACATTTTTTTTTAAATTTTAAAATACAAATAATAAAAAAGATTTTATTTTTTTTCAAAAAAAATTTAATTTTTTAATTTCAAATTAAAAATAAATTATTACAAAAAAAATAAATTAAAATTTAATTATTTTTTTTTAACGGAATTTTTTTTAAACCTAACCTTTTTATTTCCAGAAAAATTAAAATTAAAATTATTTTAAGGAATTTAGACTTCTGTGATCCATAACATTGTATAGATAATCTTCGGCAAAATCACATAACCAATCTTTTGTCGACGCGTTTCGAACCAACCAGTGTGGTTCATCGTCAGGACAAGTTGAAGAACCAATCCGGATTAGCTGATTAAATAGAGTGTGCAGAGACTCCAACGGCTATATTGCCAACGGCTAATTTGACCTAAGGATCCCGGTCAAACCACTAATTTAACTATTAACATTTCTATAAATAGCTAAAACAGTTAAATTATATCTAAGATTAAAATCATTTAATCATATGAGTATTAAATATAATGGTCATATATTTATTAGATGATCTATAATTATTATTATTCTACTATTATTTAAGTATAAATAAACGATACTCTTAGAATTTAGTTATCTTAAGTAAAATTATACTATTTTAATATTTATTATTTACATATAATGGTCCTATATAATAGCTAAAACAGGTAATTATAAACATAAAAATAGCTGTAATAATATCTAAGATTAAACTTATTGAAAAATATAATATCCATGTTTATTATTTTCTTTTATTTTTTAAGTATAATAATCTATAAATATTATCATTCTAATATTATTTAAATATAAATAAATGTTAATCTTAGAATTTAGTTATCTTCGGTAAAAAATTTTACCATTCAATTATTTATTCAATAATCACCTATGTTTATTAATGAATCCATATTTATTTAATAATTCATAATACCAATAATAAATAGAGTTCTTATTAAAAAATTATTATTATTAGAATAAAGTAATATTCACGTTTATTAATACTAGAATAACAATATTATTGTTATATCATATATATATTTATTTATACTACTATCTAATTCTCTTTTAAACCTAATGGTCATTGGTAAACAATGTCTCCTTTAATATATAAATAACCGAATTATATTTATTAAATACTCAATATATACTCAATATTCTATTATTAAAGTTAAATGTGCCATTAGGTAAATATACTATTACTTATAAGGTTTAAAAGGGTTTTTTTTAGACATTAGTAAAGGAAGCATATGTAATCAAAATAATGGAACCAAAAAATCTAATCTAATAAATCCAATATTATCATAAACGGGACAAGGTTAATACCCTAAAACTAGGACTAATCCGCCAAAAACGAAACTAAAGGAGGGGGAAGACGGAAACACAAGGGGAATGAGGAGGCTAGGAAGACAAGGCTGGGACCCAGCAGCTGCTAATCTTCCAGCCATCATCCCTATTAAGATTATTCGGCCTTTTTTCAATCTCCAGGGCCTCTCTAAATTTGCGATGGTGAAACTGCGCAACTTTGGCAATGACTTGAGCCTCTTCTATACATACATGATGCATAGTCTTCCCTGCATGTTCAGCCAGGGCTGAGGACTTGGTCCTACCATGTCTCAAGTCAGCCGAATGCTCACTAATCCGTTGAGTGATAGAGCGACCAGTCTCACCAATATAAGGGGTCCCACAGGAACAGGGAATGATATAGACGCCCTTCATGTCCTTAGGGTCAATCGGGTCTTTTACAAACCTGAGGGAGCCACGGATAGTGTTGAGAGGTCTAAAAGTAGCGGGAACATCGTACTTCCTCAGAATTCTCGCAATCCTATCCGTGGTCCCCTGGATGTAAGGAAGGTTCACACCCATGATATGATCTTTAGGAACCTTTCGGATTGAAGGCTCCTTCTTGGCCCTCAGGAAGGCTCTACGACCGAGGTGCCTATTGTAACCATTCTTCTCAAAGACATCAAGGAGATGAGCTTTCTCTGTTTCTAGGCTCTCATCATCCGAAATTCTAACAGCACGGGTGGCGAGCGTGCTAAGAACCCCTAACTTCTGAGCGGGGAAATGATGCGAAGAAGCATGCAAGTATTGCTCAGTATGCGTCTTCTTTCTAAACACCCGATGAGAAAAGGAACCATCCTCCTTCAATACCATCGATGGAATTTGGCATTAAGAACCTTCCTGATAAGATTAAAGACACCATTAGGCAGGATTGTGCCGTTACCTTGAGGAGGGCTAAGCCTCCCCGTAGCAATATCAGCAAGGCCGAGTTTGAAGCTCTGAAGAGCTTGAACGGAAATCGTGACGTCGTGGTCTTAAAAGCTGACAAAGGTGGGGCTGCCATTATCTTGGATAAGAAGGATTACAGAGATAAGATGCTTGACCATCTTTGTAATAGTGGGAGTTATAAGAAGCTTTCTAAAAATCCCCTCAAAAAAGTTTCTAGAGCGGTCGCTCTTGCGATAAAATTATTTTTTTTTAAACAAACTTTTTTTTTTAATTAAAAAAATTATAATTTTTTTTAAACATTTTTTTTTTCTAAATTTAAAAATAGAAATAGTTAACAAAAAATAAAAAAAAATTAAATTTTTAATTTCCATATTTAATTAAAAAAATTATAAATTTTTTTAAACATTATATTTTTTAAATAAACATTATAATTATAATTTTTTAAAAACAAACCTCTTTTTTTAATTAAAAAAATTATAGTTTTTTTTAATTTTCATATATAAAAAAATTATTAAAAAAAAAATTTAAAATTTAAATTTTTTTTTAATACGGAATTATTCGTTTTTTATTAAAAAAAAATTATTTTTTTGGGCCGCCGCCCCCCGGCCGCTCGTGGTGGCGCGGGCGTGGGCGGAGGTGCCTGCGGGCAACCATAGGCGGATCTCTGGAATTATCCTCTCGACCAGATCTCGATACCAAGGTAGCGCATGTTGTGTTGTCATAATCCATCGATCTTCATTCCCCTGATGCAATGTCTAAGTTGCAGTGTTTATTGGCCAACGTTATTCGTCAATGCATGATAAAAGAGGTGCCGAAGGCAATACTAGAAAAGTGGAGTAAATGCGCAAAAGAGTGTAGTAAATGGGGTAAAAATCGGATGGAAGAAGAGCTATTCGATGTAGCCTATCTAGCAGGGAAAGTCAAGGGACTGCTACATCAGGTATATTGCCTAGAATTGTATGTTTACCAGCCCCTGGGTCCTCTTTTCATTCAACGTTCTTTATTTTATTTCCGCTCCCTCTTTTCTTTTGTTCTTTTTGGTTGTTTGGTTTTGTTATACTGCTTTGTGAGTTTCTTTCAGGTTTCCTCTGGCCTCTAATATGGGTTTTTTTGGGTGCTGTATATATATTTTTTATTTCGATATTGTATAGTTTAAATTTTAGTGATCTTCATTATATTTCCTCTGCAGTTTTCAATTTAATTTTTAATGATCTTTCATTATATTTTTCTCTGGAATTTTCACGCATGAGAGCAAAAGTTCCATAAATTTGAATTCAGGGTTCTGCTGATTCAAGATTCACAATCGGACATGGAGTTTAAGCAATATTGGAGGAGACCAGGTAAATAAATAATTCGTAGTGATAAAGATTCCGTAAAGGGTTTGGAAAAAATGTTTGCATGAAGGATAATTAAAGTAGATCCTAGTTTGCAGTATAGTTTAGTGATTTTTATTTGCTATTTTTGGCATTTTAATGTTCTTATTAATTGGGATTAAAATCCGTTTAAATATATATTCCTTTATCTCTGCCATCTGCAAAGAATTGAGTATCTGATTATATAGATTCTTTATCTCTGCCAGCCGCAGAGGATTGGCTTTAATTGAAGGAGAGCAGCAGAGGATTGGCTTTAATTGAAGGACAGGCTGCTGCGGCAGATTGGTTTTCACAGAAAGAGGGGCAGCTGCCTCGAATTAATATTCAGTGGAATTGAAAATCTGTGAGTAATATTTTTTTGGCTCACTCACTGTTTTGAAAGTTCTTTGAAAGTTCGATATGATCGTAGTGATGAATTTTACTAAATAAACATATATAAAAAATGCTATATGCTATGAAACAGAAGCTACTATTAACTGTTTAAGCATAAAAAAATGTTATCAACGGAAGTTACTCTATTCAAATTTGTCTTACAATTTTTTTATAAAACAAATTTGAATGAAATTAAATATAATCGTGAAATTCTTAACATCTTGAATTCAAATTTGCGTCCAAATTTATTAACTATATTTTGCGTTTTGCATTAAGTATTTTAATCATTCATACATATATGTTATCTTGAAATTGACGCAGTGGATTTTGAAAAGGAGAATTGTAATTTGTTTCTTCATTTATATAATACGTCGACTAAGTCGATTCCTGCGCGACTATATAATTCTCCCCTTAGAATTGAGTAGATCTTTCCGTATGCTAATATTTTTTATTTTGTATTGTCTAACTCATATGAAGCAGCTTAGTTCCAGTGTTTTTGAAAAACTGGTATTATTCGTTTTTTATTAAAAAAAAATTATTTTTTTGGGCCGCCGCCCCCCGGCCGCCCGTGGTGGCGCGGCCGTGGGCAGAGGTGCCTGCGGGTAACCATAGGCGGATCTCTGGAATTATCCTCTCGACCAGATCTCGATACCAAGGCAGCAATCGAACCTGTTCATGATACTCCAAAATGAAAAGAATGCATACGTGCATCAACAGTTTGCAATTATACTTCTCAGCAAATTCATAGACAGATGCAACCTTCTCTACGACGATGTGTTCACGGGCAATAGAATACTCGCAGACAGACGTCAGCGAATGCAAGCCATAGAAATCAACAGCTTCCAAAATGGCATAAACGTTGTCGACATGACAATATTGCAGACGGCCTGTATAGATGAATTGCATCACTGATACAAATGTCGAATGCTTTATATTGCGGACCTCCACAAATCCTTCTGAAGATTCTTTGAAGGAATTCTCAGAAAACATTGCGCGGAATACTTCGGATGCTTGGGTGAGCACGCACTTGTGGGCCTGAAACTGCTTGGTGTTATTGTCGAGCAAGAAGGTAATGTCGTAATTAGGGTTTTTCAAATGCGCGAGACCAATGTCCGGGAATTGCACGGCCGGAAGGGATTGGGCCAGCCCTAAGAAGTCCCTCAGCAAAAAAGCCTCGTCGATGTCATCACTGTTACCTAACTGTCCCAATCTATAAACACGTTCCACTGACCTGGCGGCGATATTGTAGAGCGCTTCGGCTCCGTCGTACTGGTTGTCTGGATCGTCAGAGGCATAAAGCTGGAGAAGAATATCGAAGAACTTGTTGTGGACGAAAATGAGGCCAAATTCATTGGGGTCGGCGAACAAAGCAAATGCATGAGCATAGCGCGCCCGAACAAGAAAGTCCCCGACGTTGGATTCACGGATCTTGAGACATAGCCTCGTCGTATATGTGGAGCGGTGGTCCAATTTAAATAGCAATTCTCTCCAACAAGACTGTGCGACGACCATCCTCGAGAAGTCATCGTGCAATCTGGCGGTTCTTAGCGACCGGATCGGGCAGGCACCTCTGGGGGTCGATTCCCCGGAATCGACCCTCGCCCCTCGGCCGCCCGTGGCGTAGGCACCTCCGCCCACGGCCGCGCCACCACGGGCGGCCGGGGGGCGGGGGTCGATTCCGGGTCGATTCCCCCGCCCCCCGGCCGCCCGTGGTGCTGCGGCTGTGGGCGGAAATGCCTGCAGGCAGGCCCTCCGCCCACGGCCGTGCCACCACGGGCGACGGCCCAAAAAAATAATTTTTTTTTAATAAAAAACCAATAATTCCGTATTAAATTTTTTTTAAAATTTTAAATTTTTTTTAATAAAAAAAAACAAATAATTCCGTATTAATTTTTTTTTTTTAACTTTTAAATTTTTTTTAATAATTTTTTTATATATGAAAATTAAAAAAAACTATAATTTTTTTAATTAAAAAAAAGTTTGTTTAATAAAAATTATAATTATAATGTTTATTTTAATTTTTTTTTTTCAATAATTTTTTTAAATATAAAAATTAAAAAAAATTATAATTTTTTAATTAAAAAAAATTGTTTAATAAAAATTATAATTATAATGTTTAAAAAAAATTATAATTTTTTTAATTAAAAAAAAAGTTTGTTTAAAAAAAAATAATGATTTTTTTTAATTAAAAAAAAATTAATTTTTATTTTTATTTTTTTAAAATAAAAATGTTAGTTTTAAAAAAAATAATTAGTATTAACTTATTAAAAAATCAAAAAATAAAAAATATGCATTTTTTTGGGTTGGTTTTTTTTTTTAATATAATTTGAATTTAAAAAAGAATCAAAAATAGGTATTTTTTTGATAAATTGTAAATGTTTTTTTTATTTATTTTTTCATTTGAAAAGACATATATTTTTTGCCATTTTAATATTTTTTGGGGTTTTTTTTTTATAATTTGATTTTATTTTTGTTTTTTTAAATATTAATTTTACTAGTTTTTTCATTTTTTCGTTAATTTTCTATTTTTTTTTTTAAACTAGTTTGTTTTTATTTTTTTTTATTTTTTTTCCCTAGTTTTGCTAATGTTTTTTCTTAATTTCTCTATTTTTACTTACTTAATTATATATATATATATATATATATATATATATATATATATATATATATTTTTTTTTCCAAATTCTTTTAGGTTTTACGAGATAATTTTTTTTAACATTTTTTATTTTTTATTTTTCTTTTTTTTTATATTTGTTTTTTACAGACAATTATTTCATTTGGATTGAAAATTTAATTAACAATGTATAAATATGTAGAATATCAAAAATGCAAAATATCGACATTCTTCTTTAAATATGCAAAACAATAAAAACCTCACTACAAAAAAAAATAAAAAAAAAATTAAAAACAAGATAATATGAAGAAGAAGACCACTTCCAAAATTATTAATTTTAAAAAATAATTATTTACATTCCATACAATAAAAAAATTTAAAGTCAAAAAATAGGTCTTTTAAAAAAAGGGTGCGATGCAGAATAACCATTTTTTTAAATCAGCATGAAAATCACTACCATTCACTACTATTCTAAAACTTAATGCACATGAAAAAAATTAAAGTTCCAAAAACCATGTTCTAAAAAAAACATGTGTATTCTGCATCACCACTTTTGAAAATTGGGTCATTTTTTTGCTATCTCTACGAAATGGGTAACAGTATCAGTTCCCTTTTCAAAGTTTACATTGTTGCCGGCCCAGCCCAGACAGTAACACTGCGTGTAGATGTTGAGTGTATGCATTCTCTTGATTGTGACAAGCAAGAAAACATGAGAAAGGTAAACCACTTACGTTGTGCATGTGTGCTTGTTGTGTAAGATTCCTCCAATGCATGAGTAATGGGATCCTGTAGTTCGAGTGGAGGAAGATAAACCTAGGTGTTTGGTTGATCTTCAATGCAAAGTAGAGAATGATGAGGAGCCTTGAGTGTTTCAACAATTCCCTTATTGGAAGTGAAACCAACCTCAGGATAGCGAGGGCCTGACATAACCATCAACTCAGGCTGAAGTGCCTCGACAGACTGCGGGGTTTCAACTTCGTTGATAGAGAGATCATCATACACTAGTGTCTTGGACATATTAAAAATGCTTGAATCAACGTTGTGATCGGATGAGGAAGTGGATAGATAATGAAAACCCAGATCAGAAAATTCAAGACATTTGTCGCCATCTTCATGATTTGATGAATCAGGCAGAGGGGTAGATGGGAAGCAAAGATGTTCACCCTTTGTTTTTCCAGAAAAGATAGATGATAGATTGGACATATTTTCCGAGGAAGATGTGTCCTCTCCACATTGTAATGACAGAATGACATCTGAGGTGTCCTGTGAATGATCGGAAGTAGAAACATTCAGAAATGGGTTTTCACAGGGGAAATCAGCAGTGGCAAAATCACAAGGGATGTCAGGATAAAGTAGAAGAGGCGTGACTGGAAGGGAGTCATCCTTCACCATGGGTTCTTCTTTATATTCCTGCACACACTCATCATGAATGATGGTAAAGGTTGGCTTCATAACACCAACTCCGTCGACAACTTGATTTTTGTTCACAACAGGTGAGGAGTTCGGAATGGAAGAACACAAGACAGTGCAATCCGAAGGATCAACAGAACACGGCGACAGAGGTTGAGGGAATGAATCCATGTGACAACCAATAGGCTTGCAAGCCAAATCTGCGCAAATATCAAGAGCAGGTGGGGTGGGAGGATGTGACAGTTCAACAGAGGTGTGTGCATGATCTCCCACATCACTCCGCAGTGGTGGAGATATTTGATGAGGTGAAGGTGGACAATCACTTGTGACAGCAACTGTGCCTGCTTGTGATTATGTAGCTCCATCACTGAAGTGTGTTGAGTGGGGTTTGGATACGTGAAGAAGATACTCAAATCTTCCATCAAGAAATTCCCAATTGATATCATCTTCAAGGAATCATTATGCAAGATTACAAAGCGCGTGTAAAACTGTTCAACAGATTCATCGGGTGCTTTCTGTGATTTCAGAATTTCTTTGTTGAGTGCTTTACGGTTGAAGTGATTGAAAGCACTGTCTATCTATGTGACCAGATGAGGAAGAGAATGAATATATTTTTCGGGTAGCGTGGCACACCAGTGCATTGGGTTCCCTTGAAGAATGTAGATGAACGTCGCGCAGCTCATGTATTCTTCAAAGAATCCTTGTATTTCGCATGAGCCTACAATATCAACAGCGTGCCTAACCAAGGCTACGTGGCCTCCACCATCATATGTTTTATGAGACAAGTAATCCGAGATCTTTTCCGAGATAATGAAGTCATTTCCATAGGACATGCACTCCGGAAGAGAAACTCGATAGTTAGTCATGATAGATGTGTAGAGATTCAAAACAAATGTGAGGACTCATCTTTTCATCTGACCCTCATTCTAGCACCAAAATGTTGACGGTGCTGGACCCGCCAACATGTAAGGGGATCTTTCCAGTAAGAAGTCCCAATTAGACCTCAGACCATTTGGTGTAGGAGTTCTAGCAGTGGGTCATACGGTAATGCCTTAACCGTAATTTCGCACAGAGGCACGTAAAATAAATCCGTTGGTAGCAAGGGTGTGATAGCTGCAGTGAGTCAAGGAAGGTGCATGAGAGGTTCTAACACATGGGGGTTGATATGAGTGTGCCCCTTGGAAACCTGTGATAGAACTTGGCTTGGAAGGGAACACACGAGCAAAGATACATCACAACATGGAAGGCAAGTTAGCGAGCAATCCAAAGTGATGGTTAAACCAACAACACATTTTAGAAAGATTCATACATACTTATACATAATAGTCTATACATGCATGCATAAGAAAACCAATACATATATCATTTAGAGTAAGCCAGATAGAATAGAATAGAATACAACATATGCATGAAATGTGCTGCCTCTTGTTATATTAAGAAGTCGTTGATGGTGTTGGACCCGCCAACATGTCAGGGGATCTCCCCGGTAATAAGTCCCAATTAGACCTCAAACTGTTTGGTGTAGGAGTCCCATCAATGGGTTGTATGGTAATGCCTTGACCTCGATTTCACACAGAGGCAAGTAAGATTACTCTATTGGTAGCAAGGGTGTGACAACTGTAGTGAGTCAAGGAAGGTGCATAAGAAGTTCTAACACATGGGGCTTGGGATGAGTGCACCCCATGGAAACCTATAATAGTACTCGGCTTGGAAGGGAACACACGAGAAAATATGCATCACCAGCTGGAAAGTGAGTTAGCAAGCAATCCAAAGTGATGGTTAAATCAACAACATACAGAATAGTCCATACATGCATGTGTAAGCAAACAAATACATATGCCATTTAGATTAAACAAGATAGCTGGAATACAATACAACATATACCTAAAACCTGTTGGCTCTTATTATATAAAGAAGTGTAAGTTCTAGTCATACAATACATCCATGTCCAACTACTAGTCCCAATAGTGGAATGTTACAGCCACATTCACCTACTCCTCCAAAGAGATGTATTAGCTCTGCATAGTGGAGAAGTAAAGGCTCATTACAATACTATCTAAGCTTTCTTCAAGATAGTCTTATCGAAAGCTTGGCTAACCAAAAGCCTTTACAATGAGTTATGAGGGACTATTTATAGTAAAGGGTGGGGTGACCCTTGACATTACCCTTTGTGACAGTTCAACTACCCTCATCACTCTTTGTTGGGTGTGGAGCATGATTATTTAGAGGTCTTTTTTTCAGCCGGATGTATACCCTAGGAAGTTTGTGCACCCCTCCACGCGAGGGGGGGTGCGGGGGAGATTTGTATCCCCCGCGGGGGTTCGGGGGGGGGGGCCAATCCCCCCCAGCTGGGGGGTCTGGGGGCCAACAGTCCCCCGGAGGGGGTTTTGGGGGCAGCGCCCCCAAAGCTAAAAATAGATGTAAAATCGGCTTGTAAAAGTATAGTAATTTCTAGTCAATCTAGGCCATTCATTAGGCAGATGATCTGACAGTAGAACTTATGTTTAGTTTAGGGCTTTTTTCCCTAGAAGGCAACCCCTCTCTTTGTATGAGGGTATTTTATTGAGGCTGTGGAAGAGATGTGTATTCTCCGAGCAAGAAACAGAGAGGTGAGACTGTGAGAGAAAATAGAGGATATTACAGCGGATTTGTTGTAGGTTGTGTCTCTTCATTTTGCTGGATAATAGAAAGGAAGGACTGGCTGTTCAGGGTGGACGTAGCCCAAACTAGGTGAACCACGTAAATCTGTGTCTCTCTTGTTTTATGCGTTTTCTGTGTTTATATTTCTGCAATATTTTATGTGTTCCATTACTTCGTAATATATAATATTCTAACAACTAGTATCAGAGACGAATGTCTATTTGGCTGACAAACTCGTAGGAGAGAAGGGTTCCTAGTTTGAGTGGGAGTAATGGTGGAAGATGGTAAGTTTAGGGTCGAGAAATTTAACAGCCAAAACTTCTTGTTGTGGAAGATGCAGATGGAAGATTATTTGTATAAGAAAGATCTGTACCTACCGTTGGGCGGAAAAACAAAGATGCCAACAGGTATGACAGATGAAGAATGGAACCTTCTCGATAGAAAGGCACTCAGAACAGTACGGTTGTGCCTCGCAGCATTTATCACCTCCAACATTTCGAAGGAAACAATGACAGAGGGTTTGATTAAGGCGTTGGCGAAACTATATGAAAAACCCTCAGCCTCAAACAAGGTATTTCTTACAAAACGGTTATTTAATATGAAGATGTTGGAAGGTGGATCTGTTGTAGACCATTTAAATGATTTTAATACTATTACAAGTCAGTTAAGTTTTGTAGGGGTAAACTTTGATGATGAAGTTAGAGCTCTGTTATTCTTGTGCTCATTGCCAGAAAGTTGGAATCATTTAGTAATGGCCATTAGTAACTCTGTTTCTAGATCTAGTACTTTAAAGTTTTATGATGTTGTCGATGCTATCCTCAGCGAGGAAATGCGACGGAAAAGCTCCGGTGAGACATCGGGTAATGCTTTGAGTGCAGAGTCTAGGGGAAGAAAAATGGAAAGAGGAAAGAGCTCAGGATATCGCAGTAAATCAAGGAAAGGCAGATCCAAGTCCAGATCGGGGATAGTGTGCTAGAAATGCAGAAAGAAAGGACACCTAAAGAAAGACTGTAGATCTCGGAAGGGAAAAGAAGGAGATGCACAACAAGAAAACAATCATGAAGCAAATGTGACAGGTGAGGTGTTACAAGATGCTTTGATTCTTTCTTTTGAAAATATTACTGATTCTTGGGTGGTAGATTTAGGGGCCTCATTCCATGCCACACCTGATAAGAAATATTTTCATGACTATGTTCAAGGAGATTTTGGACAAGTTCATTTGGGCGATGATAAACCCTGTAAAATTGTTGGAATGGGTAAGGTTCTTGTAAAACAATAAAATGGAAACCAATGGATACTAAATGAGGTAAGGCATGTTCCAAAACTGAAGAAAAATCTGATTTCAACAGGGTAGTTAGGTGGTGAAGGTTGTGTGACAACTTTCACAGATAAAGCTTGGAAGGTCACCAAAGGAGCCCTAGTAATAGCAAAAGGAGAAAAGGTTGGTACATTGTATTTATGCAATGGTATTTCTAACTCTGTTAATGCTTTAACTTCCAAAGGAGTAGATGCAACATTATGGCATCATAGGCTCGGACACATGAGTGAGAAGGGGATGAAGATTCTTCACTCAAGGAATTTGTTACTGGGTTTGAAGAATGTTGATTTGGACTTCTGTGAGAATTGCATTTATGGAAAACAAAAGAGAGTCAGATTTCTTAGAGTTGGGAAAGAAAAGAAGAGTGAAAAATTAGAGCTTGTTCATACAGATGTATGGGGACTTGCTCAGGTATCATCTCTCGGTGGCTCTCATTATTATGTTACTTTTATTGATGATGCAACTAGAAAAAATTGGATTTATTGTATTAAGAATAAATCTGATGTATTTGATACTTTCAAGAAATGGAAAGCTTTTGTTGAGATTGAGACAGGAAAGAAATTGAAGTGTCTCAGATCAGACAATGGAGTTGAATATTACAACAAAGACTTTGATAGGGGAGCATGGAATTCACAGAGAGAAGACAGTTCCAAGAACACCACAAGAAAATGGTGTGTCAGAAAGGATGAATAGAACAATCATGGAGCGTGCAAGGTGCATGAGATTGCATGCAAGATTGCCCTTACAATTTTGGGCAGAAGCTATAGATACTACTGTTTATCTAATAAACAGAGGGCCTTCAAGTTCCTTGGATGGTGGTGTTCCAGAGGAAGCATAGACAGGTAAAAAGATAAACTACTCTTTTTTAAATCCTTTTGGTTGTGAGGCCTTTGTCCATATTAATAAAGAAAATAGAACAAAGCTTGAGGAAAAATCAAAGAAATGTACCTTTATTGGATATGGTGTTAATGATTTTGGTTATCGCTTATATGATTATGAAAATCACAAAATCATTAGGAGCAGAGATGTAATATTCAATGAAAAGGTCTTGTATAAGAATTAGTTGCAGGAAAAGAAACAAAAAAAAGAAAATGAGGAATACACAGTTCTTGATGAGATCACTGAAAAAGTAAAGGTGCCTGAAAATAATAATAATCAAAAACCACAACAACAACAACCACCACAACAGCAACAGGCACCCCAAACACCTGAAAGTGGTGTTAGAAGATCTACTAGGATAAGTATACCCCTTGAACGATACTCTTCTTCATTATATTATTTATTGTTCACTGATTCTGGTGAACTCGAATGTTATGAAGAAGCGATGCAGGTTGAAAGCAGGAAGAAGTGGGAGCTAGCCATGGAAGAAGAGATGGACTCCTTAATGCATAACCAGACTTGGGACTTAGTCAAGTTGCTTGCAGGTAAAACTACATTGCAGAATAAATGGGCTTACAGGGTGAAGGAAGAAGATGGAGGAAAATAGAGGTACAAAGCTAGACTTGTGGTGAAGGGGTTTGCACAGAAGAAAGGTATTGATTTTGATGAAATATTTTCTCCTGTTGTTAAAATGACTTCAATCAGAACTATTTTAAGCCTAGTAGTAGTTGAAGATTTGCATCTTGAGCAGTTAGATATAAAGACATCCTTTCACAATGGGGATTTGGAGGAAGAGATATGTATGCAGCAGTCATAAGGATATGAGGTGAAAGGGAAGGAGAAACTAGTGTGCAGGTTGAAGAAGAGCTTGTATGGCTTAAAACAGGCTCCAAGGCAGTGGTATCTAAAATTTGACAAGTTTATGTCTGAACAAGGTTATACTAGATACCACTTTGATCATTAAGTTTATCTGAAAAAGCAAAATGATGGCAGCTATATTATATTGTTATTGTATGTAGATGAAATGCTTGTTGCAAGGTCTAACATGCAGGAAATAAATGTGCTCAAAAGAAAATTGGCAAATTCATTTGCAATGAAGGATTTGGGAGCTGCAAAACAAATCCTTCGTATGAGAATAACTAGAGACAGGAAAAATCACAAATTAATATTGTCTCAGAATGAGTACATACAAAAGGTGTTGAAAAGATTTAATATGCACAATGCAAAACTAGTTAGTACACCTTTTGCTAGCCATTTCAAACTTAGTAAGGAAATGTGCCCAAAGACCCAAGAAGACATGGATTATATGTCTAAAGTTCCATATGCATCAACAGTTGGAAGCTTAATGTATGCAATGGTCTGCACAAGGCCTGATATTGCACATGCAGTGGGAGTTGTAAGCAGGTACATGAACAATCCAGGAAAGGAACATTGGATGATAGTGAAATGGATTCTTAGATATTTGAAAGGTACCACAAATCAAGCATTATGCTTTGGTGGTTCAAACATTTTTCTACAGGGATATGTTGATGCAGATATGGCAAGTGAGAGAGATAACATGAGGAGCACTACAGGATATGTATTTACTGTAGGTGGAACAACTGTCAGTTGGGTTTCAAAAATCCAAAGTGTTGTTGCACTTTCAACAATAGAAGTAGAGTATGTTGCTACTACAGAGGCTAGTAAAGAAATGATTTGGTTACAACGGTTTATGTGTGAATTGGGTAAGAAGCATGATATGTGCACGTTATACAGTGATAGCCAAAGTGCCATTCATCTTGCAAAGAACTCATCATTTCATTCTAGGACTAAACACATACAGCTCAAGTACCATTTCATATGATCAGTGTTGGAAGATGGAGAGTTGAAGTTGGAAAAGATACACACTAGCCAGAATCCTGCAGATATGCTAACAAAAGTTGTAACCAAGGAGAAACTAAGAATATGATTAGTTTCAATTGGTCTTCAAGGATGACGATGAAGATGAGAAGTAACCAGGTCCAAATAGGAGTCAATTTCCAGCAAATGAAGCAGCGGTGGAGTTGCTACAATCATTCTCCAAGTGGGAGATTGTTGGGTGTGGAGCATGATTATTTAGAGGTCTTTGTTTCAGCCAGATGTATACCCCAGGAAGTTTGTACACCCCTCCACGCAAGGGGGGGTGGTGCGGGGGGGAATTGCCCCCCCCGCGGGGGTTCGGGGGGGGGGGGGGGGGGCTGATCCCCCCCAAGCTGGGGGTCAGGGGGCTAGCGGTCCCCCGGCGGGGATTTCGGGGGTAGCACCCCCAAAGCTAAAAACGGATGTAAAATTGCCTTGTAAAAGTATAGTAATTTCTAGTCAATCTGGGCCATTCATTAGGCAGATGATCTGACAGTAGAACTTATGTTTAGTTTAGGTTTTTTTTCCCTAGAAGGAAACCCCTCTCTTTGTATGAGGGTATTGTATTGAGGCTGTGTAAGAGATGTGTATTCTCCGAGCAAGAAACAGAGAGGTGAGACTGTGAGAGAAAACAAAGGATATTACAACGGATTTGCTGTAGGTTGTGTCTCTTCATTTTGCTGGATAATGGAAAGGAAGAATTGGCTGTTCGGGGTGGACGTAGCCCAAACTGGGTGAACCACTGTGTCTCTCTTGTTTTATGCGTTTTCTGTGTTTATATTTCTGCAATATTTTATGTGTTCCATTGCTTCGTAATATATAATATTCTAACACTCTTCACCTACTCTATGACTGTTACATCCAACTATTGACACTTGACTTACACTTGACATGACTTTACATTACAATGCATATGTATCCATGTGAAACAAAATGGCTTGAGCAAGCCATGTTAGACATCACTCTGACTTAGACAACCATGGAAGTCCAAATTCTCAACATCCTCATGCTGATCAATAGTAACATATTGATGCCAAGATTGGTAGTCCTTGATGGTGTCCGTGTGATCCGCGGTGACATCCGTATGAAACCTAACTCTTGCCTCCATAACATTCAGGTACACTGTTCAGGTTCCTCTGTCCAACTCATCTGAAAGCATGCGCATCATTATCTTCAATGTGGCTAGACCAACAACATACTTGTGCATGATGTCTACATTGTTGGGCAAATCTAGGCTCATGGAAATGCACATCAATCGAAGTACGAGTCAAGCTCTAGTCAGACCTGTTTCTTTGTCTTCGCCTGGGTGAGAATCCCAATTGATGGGATCGCATGTGTGCGCACCACAACATCCATACTCTTGAATACTCATGCATGGGAAGCCTGTATGCTAGTGATGAACTGCGGGAGCTCTTCATAGTTCCAGATCTGACTCCGGATACATGCTTTCAGCTCAACTACATTGACCCTCATCATCTTGGGCAAGTGAAGTGGGGCTCCCTTGTATTTCATCGTCCATGTTTGCATGTCATAAACAACAACATGCAAGTTTGTCAAGATATGTGCTCTTCGAGCACATCGCTGCTGCCATCCATTAAGATGGACGACTACCTTATGCACGGTACCAAACTTGGAGTACAATGCTCACATAACTGTGTCAAGGGATAATACTTCATCTAGTATTTCCTTCTTCAGTTCATCTCGGGTGGACATTGTCACCAAGTCTCCTCCTTGCTTGGTTGTCTGTAGTTCCTTTTCCATTTGCTCATTCTTAGGTATCATAAAGTGAACACTTGAGCTAGTGGCTTCGACATACACTCTGTTTGAATTAGACAAGGCTTTTGGATGTTTGAACACATCAGTAACGATCACTCATTCTTCAACTTGCACAGGAGATGTATGATCCTTCGGAGTTGATACTCTGTGAGACTACATAACTCTATGTTGAGATTCGCCGAACAAGATGTTGTGCATCTTTCGTTCAGGTTGATCACTAAGGATCTCAGTTCCTCCTTCATCACTCGAGACTTGCTCATCATCTAGATGCATTGAAGTAGGTGAGTCGAATTATTTGTGGTGAGGCATGAGGTCGATGTCCTATTCCAACTCCTGTTGCTCCATGTCTGCATCCAACTGTTGAAGTGCTTGTTCTATCTCATCGGCGATGTCTTGCTCCTACGATGGTTCACCCTGTTCGCCTGATGCCAGATGTTATGATGAATCAACTACTTGTACGGGCGCTACTTCATCTGTTTTCACATATTGTGCCCACTGTTGTATTTGCTGCTACTGCACTTCCCTCTCCCGTTTGTGCAGCTCTTGTTCCTTTTGGAGTTGCTCCCTCAGCTCATGCAACCCCTTCTCTATTTATTCCATCCTTCTCTTATCCCTCAACCTCTACATGATTCGCATGTCACGCTGGTGCCTCTTTTCCTCTATAGCCATAGTTGCTTTCTCTATTAATGGATCTGCTCGAAACTTGCAGCTTTGCTCCTCCATGTGATCGACAATCTTCCTCTTACCTTTGTCATGCACTGGTATGATTGCCTCTACTGCCACTATTACTATTGATGTTGTTGGTGCTAGTGATCTCCATGATGTTGCTTCATGCTGCTTCGCTAACCACTCCAAAGTGAAGCTGACCTGTTCATTGGGTCTGGAGAAACTATAGAAATATCTCCATGGGTCCTCCTCAGACCAATGACATGCCCCATGGATCAAGTTGAAATAAACTCTCGTGCAGTGATCTTTCACAATGCAATGTGGGTCATACAGATTGTAAGTTCAGAGGTCGAGTGGGTACTTCTTCATCTATTCTTCTTAGACATCCACTTACTTGATACTCTATATCTCATATAACCCAATCCGCAATGGGAGAGCAGGCCAAGGTGCCTTCTTCTTCTAGTGCAGTCTAGCTTTCAATCCTGCCGAGATGTGATAAGCTACTTCCTGCATGACAAGTATGCCCAAGGAAACCTTCAGTAGGACATGCATAGGATTCTCCACGCTAAACATTCGGATGAAGGTGCCAGACGGTGTGGCATACCAATCAACAATGTCGAACAGTGCCTCCATTACTTCCTTTGACATTCAGGGTGGATCTTGTTCAAATATCATCTGTAGACTGGGGTGACAAAATGATCGGACAACTGTGTGATTACTCCTCTAAAGCTGCATTTGGACAACAAATTGAAATATGTGTTCACAACAGTCTCCGCTGGTGACCATGCCCACCCCAAGCTCGGGAACTCCCGTCGGACACATATTGCATCTAAGATGTAGGTGAACATGTAAATCTTTGCATGCATACCTACGGGTGACTGTTGAGCCTTCGTTATTTGTCCCTTTAGCTAATGAGCCAACATGCCGGACCATTTACATGGTTTTCCTTCTCTAGTTAGTTGGTCCAGTGCGATCACCCAACTTTGTGGGAAGGTTTCCATGCTTGCTTGGCCATATAATCGATAAGCAAATATGGCCAAGTATTGATATGCCTTCCGCAGTATCTTTGTCTCGTAGATCTTGTGGGGTGTCAACCTGAGTTGAGGCGGCTCCTTTACCCAGTTCTTCATAATTTCTTTGGAGTTAGCACTGATATTGGGTAAGCTGAATGGAGTCTTCAAGACAGTCACGAGCTCTGACATCTGATACATCTCATCATAATCTCGTGCCTAGAACGTTGCAAGCTTCGTCTCACTGACACTGCTCAAGGTCAGCATCTCAGGATTAGTGTGAGAGATGATCCAGTGTATCATGTCCGCACATGGGAATGTGGGGTATCTGCATGCAATCCGGTACAAGATTGACTTGTGAATGTTCATGTACACATGACAGTCTGCGAGGTCTTCCTCAAAAGTGCCTGCAACTGCTTCATTGACCTCTTACCACTTCAACTTGATGTCACTGTCTAGAAACAACTTTGTATCTTCATAGATCAGTAGAGTAGACGACACTTGCTCAACTGCCGCTCCAGCTGAATTTTCGTCAGTGTCTTGTGATCTCGCTCTCTTGGAAGCCATTGATCCTGTACTGCTAAGAGGCAAATGAACACCTAAAATATCTGGAGACAAGAAACATGCATGGCAAGAAATATGTCAACAAAAAACAAAGCAAATTTAGGGAATTACACAACACATACCTAGGGAACTGATGGGAAAGATTGTGTAATTTCTTCTAGGAGGCTGGGTGACTAGCTACTAGAATTGTGCAAAAGGTAGTCTGGGTTATCTGGGAGGCAACACTGGCTGTTGGATTTGCGCAATGTGCAATCCATACTGGCTGTTGGCTGTTGGGATTGCGCAAAGTGCAATTCTAGATGGGAGTGACTATAGGCTTAGGGACTACATTGCGCAATTTTCTGGGCTAGTAGTCACTGTCCCTCAGAAATGTGAAAAACAATCTTGGACGACAGTGTTGGGTAGCAATGCACATTTCTGGAGAGGAAGACAGAGCCTTCCTTTTCTAGTTTGAGCAATGTTGTCTCAGTGAAGGCAGAGTCTGGGCCAAGGTTGGCCCAACTCGTCGACAAGCAACTAAAATAAAATAAGACAGTGAATGCATGGAAACACTAAGTGAAAGTAGAAGTGATTGACAGTGCATGAAAACATGAATGAAGTATTCATTAAACAGATCAACATGCATGTGGGTGAAGTGAGTCGCCAAATCAGCGACTGTTCGTGCAAAAAAGTTTCATGCATGCGAAAACACTGAGATAGCAACAAAAACTGAAACATTGCTAGGAAAAGCTAGTATACATGTAAGCAAAAACAAGCGTTCAAAGAAATCAAGAAAACAACACTCACACAAGTGAATACACAAAAAGCGACATAAATGTTGAAAAAGACAAGTTGAGGCCACTTACCCATGAATAGCTGAGCCGGATGTGTCTAAGAGTCCTGGATGTGCTGTGGGATGTCAGAGCTCCAAGATTGATGTGAAAGAATGAGCACTGATGCGTCGAATAATAAGTTTTGAGCTCATGACGTGCATGCCACAAATCTAGGAAAAAGCGACACTTGGAGGAAAGTTTCTAAAACAACTTCGCATGTAACCTCTAGCTGCTAAAACATAGATCCCTAAATCATGGGATGCCTTTTGCATGTTGCCTTTTGTTATTTCGGGAAAAAGCAATCCATGCATGCAACTCAAGTTTCCTTGGTCCCGGGTGGAACTGGTCAACCAAACTATTCATGCATGCAACTGCTCAACTGCTTGAAGGAAATGCACATTTCTGGCTCGAAGTTGGGCTGCTTGCCTAGCAGCTTTGCACAATTTCTGGGTAGAGTAGCTGACTGTTGCCCAGATTTGCGCAAATTCTGAGTTGAGCATCCTTGCTTGGGAAAATTACACAATTTCCACTGTGAGTGTTGACTGGCAGAATTACGCAATTTTGGAGCCCAGCAGGCTAGGAGACAGGATTGCGCAATTTTTGGAGGGAAGGCTAGTTGCCCTCTAGAAATGCACAATTTCTTGGGGGATCTGCTTAGCCTGCAACTGGAGCAAGTCCGGATGAACAGCCTGTGAGGGGAATGCATCAAGCTGTGATCGACAGGCTGAATTTGTGCAAGGAAAACATTGAAGCTTGTGTACTTGACAAATCAAGACAAGGTGTTGTGAATGGTTGGTAGGGAGGCTCCAAAACGAAGCTACGGAAAAAATTTTGGAGGGTGGTTGTAGCCGATAAAACAGAAGTTTAAGTTCCAGTCATACAATACACCATGTCCAACCACTAGTTCCAATAATGGAACGTTACAACCACAACCGCCTACTCCTCCAAAGAGATGTACTATCTCTGCGCAGTGGAGAAGCCAAGCCTTGTTACAATACTGTTGAAGCTCTCTCCAAGATAGTCTTATCAAAAGCTTGGCTGACCAAAAGCCTTTACAATGAGTTATGAGGGTCTATTTATTGAAAAGTGTGGGGTGAAACTTGACATTCCCCTTTGTGACAGTTCATCTACCCTCATGACTCTTCATCTACTATATGACTGTTACATCCAACTATCGACACTTGACTTACACTTGACAAGATGTTACATTACAATGCACATGTACCCATGTGAGACAAAAAGGCTTGAGCAAGCCATGCAAGACATCACTGACACTCGGTCCATTGAGGTGAGACCAACTCTTTGACATGCTTGTGATGGTGGGGGTGGTGAGCTGATGCAAAGCTTGGTCATCTGTGATGGTGTGCATGCACTCCATGGTGACATCTTGTTGAAGCAAACTCTTACCTCCGTTGCATCCGAGTGCATTGGTATGGCTCCTTCATCCAACTCGTCTACTAGCATGCGCATGGTCTTCCTGGGTGCGACCGAACTGGTAGCACACTGATGCATAGTGTTTGTGCTGATCTCCCAGTGTGTGCTGGTGGTCATGCACATCAACTGTCAACTACGTGCTCAACCCTAGTCAGACTTGCTTCTTGTCTTCGCCTTAGTGAGTTTGCTAAATGGGTTGGATCGCATGCATGCGCATAATGACATGCATGTTGTTGAATCCCTTGCATGCGATCAACAACACTTCTCACCATGTCTGCTTCGTGCCAGCTGCTGGGATGGATCTATAACTTGTAGAGGTGCAGTTTCATCTATGAGTGCATGTTGCACCCCCTATTGTTCCTGTTCCCACTGCATATTTGCTTGTCTATGTAGCTCATGTTCTTCATTGAGTTGCTTCTTCAGCACATGCAACTCCTTATTTGTTCCATTCTCTATCTTCGCGTGATCTTCATGTCGCGCCGTCACCTCATAGCCTAAGTCTCCAAAGTTGCTTTCATCAACAGTGGATTTGCTTGAGCTTGCAAATTTGTTCTGCCTCTATGATGTCAACAACCTTCCTCTTGAATTCGTTGCATTCAATATGCTGCCTTCAGATGTTATTCATGATGTTTCTCATTGTGATGCTTCTGCCATCATATCTTGATGTCCTTGTCTATGAATAACTTGATGTCTTCGTGGGTAGGAAAGTCCATAGACACTTGATCGATTGCATCCCCATGTGTGCTCTAAATGGTGTCTTCGACTCTACTCTCTTGAAAACCATTGTACCTATACTGCTAAGAGGTAGATGAACACCTGTGATCCCTGGAGACATGGCAACACTCATGGAAAGCAATCTATCAGTTGATACCCAAAATGAACTTGAGAACTAACTTGCAACATACCTGTGTGATTGATCATGGAGGTCGCGCAATTTCGACCCGAAGACTGAGTGCAAAAACTGCGCAAGGAACAGTTTGGGCTACTAGGAGGCTGATTGACTACTAGAACTGTGCAATGCACAATCTAGTCTGGCTACTGACTGCTGGAATTGGGCAATTCCAGCTGGGAGTGACTGCAGGCTCAAGGATGGAATTGGGCAATTTTCTGGGCCAACAGTCACTTTCCCTTAGAAATGCGCAAAACAGTCCTTGAGGGCAGTGCCTGGGTAGAAATGCGCATTTCTAGAGAGGAAGACACAGACTTCCTTCCCTAGATTGCGCAATGTTGTCTCAGTGAAGGCAGAGTTCAGGCCAAGGTTGGCCAGACTCGCCGACGGGCAACTGAAAGTGAATGTGAATACAAATGCGAATGCATGGCAATACTGAGAGTAAGCATAAGTGAATGTTTGTGCATGGAAACAAAGAATGATAGATTCAGAAAACATAACAACATGCATTAGGGTGATGCGAGTCGCCGAATCGGCGACTGATCGTGAAAAATAGTTTCATGCATGCGATATCAGTGGGATGTTAATGAAAATTGAAATGGTGCTAGTACAAGCTAGTATGTATCAAAACAATAGCAAGCACTCACTGAAATCAAGTAGACAACATTCATACAAAGTGAAACACAAAAAGCGCCAAAAATGTGACACAAGACATGGAAAGCGAGCTTACCCAAAAACCGCTGAGCTGAATGTGCCGACAACTCCTAGATGTGATGTGGGATGTTAGAGCTGCAAGGTTGATGTGACGAATGAGCTTTGCAATGTCCAGTTGATGAGTTTTGATAAAATCGAGGTTGTGACAAGCATGCCACAAGCGACACTTGGTGGGAGGTTTCTGAAATGATCCTTGCATGTAACATCCAATTGCCAAAAATAGATCCCTGAAATAAGGGATTCCTTTTCATGTTGCCTTGGGAGAAACAACCCATGCATGCAAGTCTGTTTTGCTCAGTCCCGGAGGGAACTAGTCAACTTAGCTGCAAATGCAAGAGGCTACTCAACAACTAGGAGAAAATGTGCATTTCTAGGTGGGAGATAGGCTGGCTGCTCAGAAGATTTTTTCAATTTCTCGGCAGAGTAGCTGACTTCTGCCCAGATTTGCACAAATTATGGGCTAAGCAGCCTAGTTGGGAAGGATTGCGAAATTTTCTGGGTGAGGATTTCTTAGCAAAATTGCTCAATTCTGGGGCCCAGCAGGCTGCCAGTTAGGATTACACAATTTTTGGAGGGAATTCTGGTTGCCCTCCAGATTTGTGTAAATTCTTGAAGATGCTACCCAACCTACTGCTAGACCAAGTCTAGATGAGCAACCTGTGAGGGGAACGCATCAAGGTTTGATAGAAAAGCTACCTTTCTGCAATAAAAACATTGAAGCTTATGTACTTGACGAAGCAAGACATGCTGGTGTGAAAGGTTGGTCGGGAGGTTCCAAAACGAAGCTAAGGAAAAATTTTGCAGGGTGGTTGTAGTCGCTATAACACTTAGCGACACTGGTAGAATCTAGCTCTTTGAATGGACCTTGTTCGTGAAAAACAAATCTAACACCTTTGGAAGTATTGTTCAGTCCTTAGTTTGTCTTGGTTTCCACACTTGCTTAATTGTCAGATGTAGCATCTGCCAAGCTCTTGGTCGATTGACACACATTCCAAGCCAAGTCAACACAGTTGTTTTGATTGGGGTTTAGGGGTATATGGGTGCACAAGAAGTATAGTCGTTAGAGTGTTAGTTTCATCTCTGGTGTTGCTCTGCTGCCAACATGCCTGGATAATACCCTGACAGAGTCACATAGGAGCACAAGCATGGCTCCGTTGCCAGCGAGCTTGGTTAGTACCTCGGCGGAGTTACTTGCATCACCTCTCTGAGTAGGAAGACTTTCTCTTCTTTCGCCTTATTCATTTTCATTTTTTTCAAACTTTTTCACTTCTTCATTTTTCTCATTTTTCATCTTCGTAACTGTGCATAACACTTATTCATTTCAGAGGCGAAAGAGGGATCCCAACTTATTGAGAGCAGAAGAGGTTGTTCCTATAGAGAAGTAGTTTATTATACCTCTGACGTGCCGATTAAGGTTTTCCCTACTCACCTTACACTACTTGACTAAGCTGACAAGGATTAACCCAAAAACAATAGACGAGAGTAGGTGATACTAGTTAGCATGTAAGCATTGTGTTTTCACCAAGGTTCACTTCAAACAGTACATATTTTCCATTGATGTATCATGGACTGAAGACAACAAGTTCTTACATAAGAGAGTGGCAAACAAATAACCAAATGTTGATAGTTGTACAAGTCCTATCGTAGTTTACCCAACTTGTTTTAAGAGTCATACATGGTTTCATGCAAAACTAACCTAGGAACAAAAAAAGCAAACAAACAACAAAGCAAAGCAGAAGCAGAAGCAAAAGTGAAAGAAAAGTGAGTAAGCAAACAAGGAAGTAGACAAGCAAACCAACAAAGCAAGTAAGCAAACAAGCATCCAACCAAACAGATTGAAAACGAACACTACTTCTACTCCTAAGCTAATGGTGCATGGGCCATCTCACGTGAAGTGATACTTCCAATGCAGCCACTAGCACATTGGTTGACCCATGTTGGTGAAGGCATAGTTGCAAACAAGACAACTATGTGAACCAACAAACAAGAAAGTTGTAACAATGAAGACAAACACACTCGAAGTTTAAAAGCATCCACATAACAAAACTGAGTGTAAGTGCATGACATGCACTCTATGGACTTACCATGGTGTTGTGCTACACTGCGTGCAGATGTTGAACATATGCATTCTCTTGACTATGACAAGCAAGAAAATGTGAGAGAGGTAGACCACTTATGTTGTGCATGTGTGCTTGCTATGTAATATTCCTCCAATGCATGAGCGATGGGATCATGTAGTTCGAGTGGAGGAAGCGAAATCTAGGTGTTTGGTTGATCTTCAATGCAAAGTAGAGAGTGATGAGGAGCCTTGAGTGTTTCAACAATTTCCTGACCAAAAGTGAAACCAACCTCAGGACAGCGAGGGCCTAACATAACCATCAGCTCGGGCTGAAGTGCCTCGACAACCTACGGGGTTTCAACTTAATTTAACAATGGTTGAATCAACATCATGATTGGATGAGGAAGTGGATAGATCACGAAAACCCATATCAGAAAATTCAGGATTTTTTTCGACATCCTCATGATTTGATGAATTGGGTAGAGGGGTAGATGGGAAGCAAAGACGTTCACCCTTTGTGTTTTTAGAAAAGATAGATGACGGATTGAACGAATTTTCCGAGGAAGATTTGTCCTCTCTGCATTGTAATGAAAAACTGACATCCGAGGTGTTCTGTGAATGATCAGAAGTAGAAACATTCGAAAATGAGTTGTCACAAGGGAAATCAACAGTGGCAGAATCACAAGGGATGTCAGGATAAAGTGGATGAGGTGCGGCTGGAATGGAGTCATCCTTCACCACAAGTTCTTCTTTAGATTCCCGCACACACTCATCATGAATGATGGCACATGTTAGCTGCATAACACCAACTCCGTCGACAACTTGATCCTCGTTCAAAACAGGTGAGGAGTCTGGAATGGAAGAACACAAGACAATACAATCTGGAGGATCAACAAAACACAGGGACAGAGGTTGAGGGAATGAATCCATGTGACAACCAACAGGCTTGCAAGCCAAATCTGCGCAAATATCAAGAGTAGGTGGGGTGGGAGGATGTGATAGTTCAACAGAGGTGTGTGCATGATCTCCCACATCACTCCGTGGTGGTGGGGTTGTTTGATGAGGTGAAGGCGGACAGTCACTTGTGACAACAACTGTGCCTGCCTGTAATTGTGCAGCTCCATCACCGAAGTGTGCATAGTAGGTTCGGATACGTGAAGAAGATACTCAAATCTTTCATCAAGAAATTCCCAATCGTTATCATCTTTAGGGAATCGGTATGCAAGATTACAAAAGCGCGTGTAAAAATGTTCAACGGATTCATCGGGTGCTTTCCCTAATTTCAAAATTTCTTTTTTAAGTACTTTATGGTTGAAGTGATTGAAAGCACGGTCTATCTTTGCGACCATATGAGCAAGAGAATGAATAGATTATTCAGGAAGCGTGGCACACGAGTGCATTGGGTGCCCTTGAAGCGTGTAGACGAACAACGTGTAGCTCATGTATTCTTCAAAGAATCAATGTCTTTTGCATGAGCCTACAACGCTGACTATGTTCCTAACCAAGGCTACGTGGCCTCCACCATCATATGTTTTATGAGACAAGTTACCTAAGATATTTTCCAAGATAATGAAGTCATTTAAATAGGACATGCACTCCGAAAGAGCAACTCGGTAGTTAGTCATGATAGATGTGTAGAGATTCGAAACAGATGTGAGGAATCAGCTTGTCATATGACCCTCCTTCTAGCGCCAAAATGTTGATGGTACTGGACCCACCAACAAGTAAGGGGATCTCGCTGGTAAGAAGTCCCAATTAGACCTCAGATCGTTTGGTGTAGGAGTCCCAACAGTGGGTCATACGGTAATGCCTTGACCACGATTTCACACAGAGGCAAGTAAGATAACTCTGTTGGTAGCAATGGTGTGACAACTACAATGAGTCAAGGAAGGTGCATGAGAGGTTCTAACTTGCTTTCCACACTTGCTGATTGTAAGATGTAGCATCTGCCAAGATCTTGGTCGATTGACACACATTCCAAGCCAAGTCAACACAGATGTTTTGATTGGGGTTGAGGGGTATATGGGTGCACAAGCAGTATAGTTGTTAGAGTGTTAGTTTCATCTCTAGTGTTGCTCCGCTGCCAACATGCCTGGATAATACCCTGATGGAGTCACATAGGAGCACAAGCATGGCTCCATTGCCAGTGAGCCTGGTCAGTATCTCAGCGGAGTTACTTGCATCACCTCTCTGAGTAGGAAGCCTTTCTCTTCTTTTGCCTTATTCATTTTCATTTTTTTCAAACTTTTTCACTTCTTCATTTTTCTCATTTTTCATCTTCGTAACTGTGCATAACACTTATTCATTTCAGAGGTGGAAGAGGGATCCCAACTTATTGAGAGCATAAGAGGTTGTTCCTACAAAGAAGTAGTTCATTATACCTCTCACGTGCCTGTTAAGGTTTTGCCTACTCACCTTACACTAATTGACTAAACTGACAAGGATTAACCCAAAAACAACAGACTAGAGTAGGTGATACTAGTTAGTGTGTAAGCATTGTGTTTTCACCAAGGTTCACTTCGAACAGTAGATATTTTCCATTGATATATCATGGAATGAAGACAACAAGTTCTTACATAAGACAGTGGCAAACAAATAACCAAATGTTGATAGTTGTACAAGTCCTCTCGTAGTTTACCCAACTTGTTTTAAGAGTCATACATGGTTTCATGCGAAACTAACCTAGGAACAAAACAAGCAAACAAAGAACAAAGCAAAGTAGAAGCAGAAGAAAAAGTGAAAGAAAAGTCAGTAAGCAAACAAGGAAGCAGACAAGCAAACCAACAAAGCAAGTAAGCAAACAAGCATCCAAGCAAACAGACTGAAAGCAAACACTACTCCTACTCCTAAGCTAATGGTGCATGGGCCATCTCACATGAAGTGATACTTCCAATGCATCCACTAGCACATTGGTTGACCCATGTTGGTGAAGGCATGGTTCGCGAACAAGACAACTGTGTGAACCAACAAACAAGAAAGTTGTAATAGTGAAGACAAACACACTCGAAGTTTAAAAGCATCCACAGAACAAAAATGAGTGTAATCACATGACATGCACTCTATGGACTTGCCATGGTGTTGTGCTACACTGTGTGTAGATGTCAAGCGTATGCATTCTCTTGACTATGCAAAGTAAGAAAATGTGAGAAAGGTAGACCACTTATGTTGTGCATGTGTGATTGCTGTGTAATATTCCTCCAATGCATGAGATATGGGATCATGTAGTTCGAGTGGAGGAAGTGAAATCTAGATGTTTGGTTGATCTTCAATGCAAAGTAGAGAGTGATGAGGAGCCTTGAGGGTTTCAACAATTTCTTGACCAAAAGTGAAACCAACCTCAGGACAGCAAGGGCCTAACATAACCATCAGCTCGGGCTGAAGTGCCTCGACAACCTACTGGGTTTCAACTTCATTTACAAATAGATCATCGTAGACTAGTGTCTTGGACATATTAACAATGGTTGAATCAACATCATGATCGGATGAGGAAGTGGATAGATCACGAAAACCCATATCAGAAAATTCAAGATGTTTTTCGACATCCTCATGATTTGATGAATCGGGTATAGGGGTAGATGGGAAGCAAAGACATTCACCCTTTGTGTTTTCAGAAAATATAGACGACGGATTGGATGGATTTTCTGAGGAAGATTTGTCCTCTCCGCATTGTAATGACAAACTGACATCCGAGGTGTCCTGTGAATGATCAAAAGTAGAAAAATTCGGAAATGAGTTGTCACAAGGGAAATCAACAGTGGCAGAATCACAAGGGATGTCAGGATAAAGCGGATGAGGCCCGGCTGGAATGGAGTCATCCTTCATTGCACGTTCTTCTTTAGATTCCCGCACACCCTCATCATGAATGATGGCGTAGTTTAGTTGCATAACACCAACTCCATCGAAAACTTGATCCTCGTTCACAATAAGTGAGGAGTCTAGAATGGAAGAACACAAGACAATAAAATCTGGAGGACCAACAAAACACGGGGAAGGAGGTTGAGGGAATGAATCCATGTGACAACCAACAAGATTGCAAGCCAAATCTGCGCAAATATCAAGAGTAGGTGGGGTGGGAGGATGTGATAGTTCAATAGAGGTGTGTGCATGATCTCCCACATCACTCTGTGGTGGTGGAGTTGTTTGATGAGGTGAAGGCGGACAGTCACTTGTGACAACAACTGTGCCAGCCTGTAATTATGCAGCTCCATCACCGAAGTGTGCTTAGCGGGGTACGGATACGTGAAGAAGATACTCAAATCTTTCATCAAGAAATTCCCAATCGATATCATCTTCAGGGAATCAGTATGCAAGATTACAAAAGCGCGTGTAAAAATGTTCAGCGGATTCATTGGGTGCTTTCCGTAATTTGAAAATTTCTTTGTTAAGTACTTTACGGTTGAAGTGATTGAAAGCACAGTCTATCTCTACGACTAGATGAGCAAGAGAATGAATAGATTTTTCAGGAAGCGTGGCACACCAGTGCATTGGGTGCCCTCGAAGCGTGTAGACGAACAACATGCAGCTCATGTATTCTTCAATGAATCCATGTCTTTCGCATGAGCCTACAATGCTGATTGTGTTCCTAACTAAGGCTACGTGGCCTCCACAATCATATGTTTTATGAGACAAGTTACCTAAGATATTTTCCAAGATAATGAAGTCATTTCCATAGGACATGCACTCCGAAAGAGCAACTTGGTAGTTAGTCATGATAGATGTGTAGAGATTTGAAACAAATGTGAGGAATCAGCTTGTCATATGACCCTCCTAGCGCCAAAATGTTGATGGTGTTGGACCCACCAACATGTAAGGGGATCTCGCTGGTAAGAAGTCCAAATTAGACCTCAGATCGTTTGGTGTAGGAGTCCCAACAGTGGGTCATACGGTAATGCCTTGACCGCGCTTTCGCACAGAGGCAAGTAAGATAACTCTGTTGGTAGCAAGGGTGTGACAATTACAGTGAGTCAAGGAAGGTGCATGAGAGGTTCTAACACATAGGGGATGAGATGAGTTCACCCCTTGGAAACCTCTGATAGCACTTGGCTTGGAAGGGAACACACGAGCAAAGATACATCACAACATGGAAGGCATGTTAGTGAGCAATCAAAAGTGATGGTTAAACCAACAACACATTTCAGAAACATTCATACATACTTATACAGAATAGTCTATACATGCATGCATAAGCAGAACCACAGTCGCCTTCTCCTCCAAAGGGATTTGCTAGCTCTACGAAGTGGAGAAGCAAGGCTCATTACAATACTGTCCAAACTCTCTCCAAGATAGTCTTATCTGAAGCTTGGCTGACCAAAAGCCTTTACAATGAGTTATGAGGTTCTACTTATAGCAAAGGATGGGGCCAACCTTGACATTCCCCTTTATGACAGTTCATCTACCCTCATGAGTCTTCATCTACTCTATGACTGTTACATCCAACTATCGACACTTGACTTACACTTGACAAGACGTTACATTACAATGCACATGTACCCATGTGAGAAAAAATGGCTTGAGAAAGCCATGCAAACTCGGTTTGTTGAGGTGAGACCAACTCTTTGACATGCTTATGATGGTGAGGGTCGTGAGCTAATGCCAAGCTTGGTCATTTGTGATGGTGTGCATGCACTCCATGGTGACATCTTGCTAAAGCAAACTCTTACCTTCGTTGCATCCGGGTGCATTGATATGGCTTCTTCATCAAAATCGTCTACTAGCATGCAGATGTTCTTCTTGGGTGCGGCCGAACCAGCAACACACTAATGCATAGTGTTTGTGATGATATCCTAGTGTGTGCTGGTGGTCATGCGCATCAACTGTCAACTACGTGCTCAGCCCCAATCGGACTTTCTTCTTGTCTTCGCCTTGTTGAGTGTGCTGAATGGGTTGGATTGCATGCGTGCGCATAATGAGATGCATGTTGTTGAATCCCTTGCATTCGATCAACAACATTTCCCACCATGTATTCTTCGTGCCAGCTACTGGGATGGATCTTTAACTTGTACGGGCGAATTTTCATTCATGAGTGAATGTTGTGCCCCCTACTGTTCCTGTTCCTGCTGCAACTCATTCGTTTGTTTGTGCAGCTCATGTTCTTCCTTGAGTTTCTTCTTCATCACATGCAACTCCTTCTTTGTTTCATTCTCTGACTTCGTGTGATCTTCATGTTGCGCCATCACCTCATACCCTGAGTCTCCAAACTGGCTTTCATCACCAATGGATCTGCTTGCGCTTGCAACTTTGTTCCGCCTTTGTGTTGTCAACAACCTTCCTCTTGCATTTGTTGCATTCGGTATGCTGCCTTCAGCTGCTGTTCATGATGCTACTCACTGTGATGCTAATACCGTCATGGCTTGATGTCCTTGGCTACGAAAAACTTGATGTCTTCGTGGGTAGGCAAGTCCATAGGCACTTGATCGACTTCATCCCCAAGTGTGCTCTGAACGGTGTCTTCAACTCTGCTCTCTTGGAAACCATTGTACCTGTACTGCTGAGAGGCAGATGAACATCTGCGATACCTGGAGACATGGTAACACTCATGGCAAGCAATATGTCAGTCGAAAATGAAAATTAACTTGAGAACTAACTTGCAACATACATGTGTGACTAATCATGGAGGTCATGCAATTTCGGCTGGGAGGTTGGGAGACTGAGTGCAAAAATTGCGCAAGGCACATTTTGGGTTGCTGGGAGGCTGATTGACTGCTGGAACTGTGCAATGCACAGTCCAGTATGGCTGCTGACTGATGGAATTGCGCAATGCATAATTCCAGTGGGGAGTGACTGCAGGCTCAGGGGCTGCATTATGCAACTTTTTGGGCCAGTAGTCATTTTCCCTCAGAAATGCGCAAAACAGTCTTGGAGGATAGTTCCTAGGTAGAAATACACATTTCTGGAGAGGATGACAGAGAATTCCTTCCCTAGATTATGCAATGCTATCTCAGTAAAGGAAGAGTCTGGGCCAAGGTTGGCTAGACTCGTCGACGGGAAAATGAAAGTGAATGTGAATGTTGTAGGTTTCAAACCCATACAGAAATTACCTGCATAGAAATTCTAAAACATAGAAAATAAACAATGCGAGAGCATAACACATAAAATACATATACATAGAGATTTTACCCTGGATCCAAAAACCGAGACTACCAGCTTGATTTTTCATTATGTTCCTTTCAATGCTACAATACATATTTATACATTTCGAAGCATCGAATACCATGGACTGAAAACCATCGTGTCCAAAACCATGGATTGAAAACCATCGCGTCCAAAACCATGTGTGAAAAATCATGCACAAAACCATAGGTAGGTCCGCCCAACCTAATATAGGGTCCAAAAACAAAATTTTACCTGCACCCCTCAAACCCCCTGTGACCCTGCCCCACTATGCAATCAATGAAATGAAGGGGGGGCTCTGCCCCCCCTCTAACCCCCTGGTTAACTACGTGGGCTAGTTGTGGAAAGAATATAACACAACCAAACATTCTCCCACTTGTTGTTTTCTTTCCACAGAGGGCCACAAGAGAGCTTAGTCATTTATCCAACCCTGCAATGCCCATTGTTTCTCTACACTAAGAGAACTTCTTAGAGTTCACAGATTTTGTCAATGCATCTGCAGTATTCTTCAAAGTGTCCACCTTTACTAGCAACATATTTTTGTCTTCTATCATATCCCTCACAAAGTGATACTGAATATCAATGTGCTTTGTCTTTGAATGATATGCAAGGTTCTTTGCCAAGAAAATTGCACTTTGGCTGTCAAAGTCTATCCTTATAACTCCCTGTACTAACCCCATACTTGAACACAATCTCTACAACCAAACTACTTCCTTGCTTGCATGAGTGGTTGCCATGTATTCTGCCTTTGTAGTTGACAGTGCCACTACAGATTGTTTCTTACTCATCCAAATGACTGCACCTCCAAATAGGTTAAACACATACCCACTTGTAGATCTTCTCTGATCCAGATCTCCAGCCCAATCTACATCAACAAAGCCAAAATATCCAACACTCTATCCAATCCCAGTCTTCCTTGGTAGCACAAACCATAATCACTAGTGCCATGCAAATACCTGAAAACCTGCTTCACTGTTGTCCAGTGCTCCTTCGTTGGTTTTAACATAAACCTGCTCAATACTCCCACTGCATGTGCAATGTCTGGTCTAGTATAGACCATTGCATACATCAGGCTACCAACTACACTTACATATGGAACATGGGATATGTCCTCTTCCTATGCTTGTATCTTGGGACACTGTTCAATAGATAACCGCACATCTACAGGAATAGGAACCTTCACTGGTTTACTATCCTGCATATTAAACCTCTGTAGTATTATCTCGACATACTTCCTCTAGTTTAACCAGAGCTTCCTCTTTTCTCGGTCTCTTTTAATTTCCATGCCCAAAATATAGTTTGAAGCACCAAGATCTTTCATGTCGAATTTGGAGGATAATTGGGTCTTCAAATCCTAGATAATTTCTTTGTCATTTCCAACCAACAACATATCATCCACATACAAGACCAGATAAATAACACGGTCACCAATTAATTTAAAATACACACAGTGATCTGCTTTGCTTTTGGTGAAGCCAAGTCCTCGTATAAATGTATCAAATTTCTGATACCACATCCTTGGTAACTGTTTTAACCCATACAAAGACTTCTTTAACTTGCATACCAGTTCTTTCTTACCCTTCATTGCAAAGCCTTCAGGTTGCTTCATGTAGATCTTCTCTTCTGGATCCCCATGAATAAATGTTGTCTTCACATCCATCTGTTCTACCTCAAAACCAAAAGCAACAACAACAGATAAAAGTAATCTAATAGAAGTTACTTTGGCAACAGGAGAAAAAATATCACCAAAATCAATTCCTGACACCTGGGAATAACCTTTTGCTACCAACCGAGCTTTGTATTTCTCCACCTTTCCTTCTGCATTTGTCTTCTTCTTGAACACCCATTTTCTACCAATGGGTTTCCTTCCAGCTAACAACTCCACCAGATCCCAAGCCTCATTTTTGTGCAAAGATGCCATTTCATCAACCATGGCCTCTTTCCAGAGTTTTCCATCCTCTGAATCTACTGCTTCCTTCACAGTTCTGGGATCATCATCAGTAATAGATAAAACAAAATTTGAATAGAAAGCAGATGGACTATACTTTTCTGGCTGCCTTCCTTCTCGAACTGATCTTCTCACACCTGGAGTTTGTGGCTCTTCATCTTCTGATTCCTCCTCTGCTGTAGAGTCTGATTCTTCCTTCTTTAGCTCAAACTCTATCTTCTCAGGTTTCTTTGGTTGGACTTCATGTTTCATAACATATTTTACCTCTATGAACACCACATCTCGGCTGTACACAACCTTCCTTGTTACCGGTTTCCAAAGCTTATAACCCTTTAAATCATCCTTATACCCAACAAAGATGCACTTTTCAGATTTACTATCCAACTTGGTTCATTTCTCCTTTGGAACAAGTACATATGTATCACATCCAAATACCTTTAGATGTGAAAGAGAGGGTTTCTTACCAGTCCATACCTCTTGTGGAGTCTTATCCTCCAACGTTGATGAAGGTGATCTATTGATCAGGTAACATATTGTCTCCACCGCCTCTGCCCAGAATCCCTATTCTAACCCGGCACCACTGAGCATGCTTCTTGCCCTTTCCATCAACGCCTTGTTCATTCTTTCTACAACTCCATTTTTCTTAGGTGTGTATGGAGTAGTCTTCTGCTGTGCTATACCACACTTCTTACAGAATTCTTCAAATTCCTTACTGTAAAACTCTCCACCATTTTTTGTCCTCAGCACCTTTATCTTCTTCTCTATCTGGTTTTCCACTAGAGCCTTAAATTCTTTAAACCTGTCAAAGACTTCAGATTTCTTCTTAAGGAAATATATCCATTTATTCCTTGAGAAGTCATCTATAAAGGATATATAGTACACAGACTTACCCAGTGATGGAACCTTCACAGGTCCAAACACATCACTGTGCACAAGATCTAATATCTGTTTCGCCCTCTTACCACCAGAAGGGAAACTCACCTGGTTCTGCTTCCCATATACACAATTTTCATAGAAATAAAAATCCAAAGAGCTATTACTCATACCTTCTACCATACCTTTACCATGAAGTATTCGAAGGCCCTTCTCTCCAATATGTCCAAGCCTTTGATGCCACAGCATGGTCTTCTCTCTAGAGACCACTAGATTTTCTGCTCCACTTTCAGGAACCACAGAATTGTTGCACCCATCAACAACATTGCTACCTTGTAGCTTGTACAGAGTTCCAATTCAAACTCCCTGCATCAATACTAGTGCCCCCCTGTTACACTAAAATTTGTCACCATGACTATTTGCAGTTAGTATGGCTCCATCAACTGTCATACTATCCTCCTTGGCAAGTCTTATACCTCTGCTCCTCATGTCAAACTCCAAGAAAGAGAGAAAGTCCTTAAAAAGTCAAATAACTCTGGTTACGCAGTTTCTCTTAACCTTACCTGCGTGTACGCACCTCAAGTTCACAATACCTGCGTACTTGTACGCTCTGTCTGTAAAGGGGTGGGTGCGTACTCCTGTAAAGGTCAAAAGGCGCAAGTTTTACTTCAAAAAAGTTACTTGTGGTCAAATCTAGAGCATTCTAGAAGATGGTTTGACGTGTATTGAGCGCCTCCAGATGGTTCATGCATCCCTATGAAAGAGGAACTTATCCCATCAAGAGGGGAGCTATCCCATTCAAAGAGGGGCTTATCCCATTGATGGTGGACCTGATTAACTTCCTCCAAAGCATTATAAATACAGGGATTGGGCCAGAGGGAGAGGAGGTTGAAAGCTGAACATTCCTAAGGGTAGATGCTACTGAAATTAGGACTCCCTTATAGAGCTTGAGAGGAGAGATTCCCATCCTTTCTTAGCTTCATTTGGAAGTGGGTGAGCTGATCAAAGTAAAGGAGAACTCTTGCTGGACCCTGGGAGGGACCTGCACAACACCAAGGCACTGGTTGTAATGGTTTCTTTTGTTTCCACTTAATACAATTAAGTTCATTTTTCTCAACAAGTTGTTATATATAATTTGTTTCATATACTCCTTGGTCTTTATGATGAATATGTTTTATTTTATGAGTTATTCAGGTGCTATGTAATCGTTTGCTTGTTAGTGAATGCAGGTTTCAAAGAGAAGGAGGAGCTCATCTGGATCGGAGAGGCTGGACTGCTACGAACAGCGTTGGACTAAAGGTATGTTTTAAACACCTGATTGCTTGTATTCTAAATGCATATTTAGGGAAAGATAGTGCTTAATTGTTTTGTTTGTCACTAGAAAGCCTTAGCTTCTAGGGAGGTCGGTTTTGTCCGCAAAATTGACTCTTTCCGCATGACAAAATGGCGACTCCACTGGGGAATTCATGGATTTGATTGATTTCTCTTTTGATTGATACTTTGATTTGAGAAAAGTCGTTTTCTTTCTGGTTTTTGACTGATTGACTGTGAATTTGGGTGGAATAGCTTAGGGTTAAGTTAGATTTTATTTTTCTTGGTTTTGCTAGCAGTACGCACCCTCTGCGTTAAGCACAGTGCGTACTTGTACGCACTACAGCTTTGTACACAGAGCGTACACGCACCTGTGCAAACAGGCTGCCTGCGTATCCTGTCAAAAGTTGAGAAAATTTCAATTTTTTCCTTTTTGCCTCTTAGATTTTGTTTATAATTTGTTTTTGCTGCCCAGATCCACTGGTTACCTGTCAGAAGTCTTCATCTAAGCTTGTTTCATTAGTATCAAGGGTTTTAGTGAAATTCATAGAAGTTCTCGCCCCAGGGTTTGATTTTTGCATTGGTCCTGTAGTGACTTTGGCTTTAGAAGTTGTAAAACCTTGGATATCCCTGGTCTTTTCAGTCTTCTTAGGAGTCGGACCTTTCATAAAATCCACCTTTGTGAGAAACCTACCTTTGTGTTGTCTCTTTGCAGAATTTCGAGAAAGCTTGTTGGTTAAGCTGTGAATTTCATTCTTAAGAAAAAGAACAAAAGATTTTGATTTTTTGTTTTTGACTGGTTTATGATTCTGCATGAACTAGTCCTTGGTTGAATTGTAACTGAGTAAAACATCCTGGAATTATACTTTGTAGGCTTTTGCCTCATTAGATTTGCTTTTAGGTGAATTTCTCTTAGATTTGCTTTTAGGTAAAATTGATTTGATTGTCATAGATTTTTTTTTAAATTGATTTTTGTTAAGTAGTTTTACATGCTTTGTTAATATAGGAAAAAATACAAAAATCTCTTTTGAAGAAAAGTTTGTTTTAGTAGCATTTCAAGTCTTTGAAAAGAGAAAGGAGTTTTCGTGAAATAATTAGTGGTCATGTGTTGTATGCTTTGGAAAAGATAAAGAGATTGTTTATTTGATTTTCATTGCCAAGAAAGTTGTCTTTATATCAATTTTGCATTCTCCAACTCTCTTAGCTAGGGAATTCATTGAAAAAAGGAAAATAGTTTAAATCATCCTAGGTGCATCTTTTTAGTGGATTTGAGTCGAGTCTACACACCATCAGTTTCATCTCCACTACCTTTTGTCCTAAAGAAAAGCCATAAAATTAACGCTTAAAGTAAAATTAACTTAGTAACTTTTTATTTACTAGGGCTCTGAAACACCAATATAGATCAGGCTAGTGTCTTGGAGTAGGAGAGTAATTAACTCTCCAAGACAGCAAAACCAAACAAGTAGCTCATCTTGTGGTAGGATAAATCCAGCTGTTACATTTATGCTCTGGGAAAGCTCCTCTTAAAGGAGAAGCACGAGATCGTGTCCAAACCAGTGAGGGGATCAATCCTCCTTCATTGGGAACGACGCCAGATACGCACGTACTACAAACGGTAAACCTCGGATTATTGTCGAGGATCCTAGGGTCACTTGTTGGTAAACCTTGGATTATTGTCAAGGAGCCGGTAAGGGGATTGAGCTTGATACTCTGCCCTTGCGTGCTATCGGATTGTAGACTGTTCCCCCAGGTATATTTGTTGTTGTTGGTGACCTTAGTGACCATTATCTTTAGGGTTCTACCCAAGGTGACGGTGGAAGGAAGATCCCACTGTACCTGGAGCAGACGTCGGCTAGACTCACTTGGATTTTCTGGGGGGTTCACTTCACTCGAGACGGTTAAAGTGGAGGAACTTGTGCCGGTCTATTCATTAAGCAGGTTGCCGGGGTAACTGTTCCACCCGCCACTTCTGTACTGAATTCGACGATGTTGGACTTCATCACCAACTAGTGTTTTCGGTCCGGAAGGCTACTGTTTGTGTATGGTTTGACGCCCTAGATTCTTTAGGCGTGTGATTCGAATTTGTTTGGTTCTTTAGAGACTTTAGGCGGTTTGCTTTGAGATTTTACTTTGTTTGCGTGTGAAGTAGTTAAAAGTTTTTAACTGTGGCTGAATTACCGAGACAGTCCCGTAGACTTCGGGGCCAGTCTCCTGAGATTGTAACCATGGCCGATTTGTTGAGGAAGTCCCGTAGACTTCGGGGCCAACCTCCTGAAGACGTCCCGGGTCATTACGAAGGTTTAAAAGTCCTTGTAACTCCTAGTGGCAGTAAAGTAGGTTCACCTGAAGAAGGAGAGTCTTCGTTGGTAGTTCATCCTGATTACCAAAGTCTAGAAACAGGTTATAATCCTAAAGCTATTGCAGTGTCTGAGATTGCTGGTAGTTTTTCATCTACTAGTGATATAGGCGAAGAACCTGAGATATCTGAACCTGTTACTCCAACTTCTAGTGCTCTTGATTCACCTAGGGTAGAAAGAGTCATCACCGAAAATCTTCCTCCTGGTTTGATAGCTATTGAAGAACTTGCTCCAGAAGAAGAAACAGGCGTCCCTATCCCTGAAAATCAACCTACTATTGATCTAAGGGAGCGTGAATCCATTTTTTACAGTCCACCTAGAAGTACTACTTGGTATCTTTCGTTAACTAATTATTTGGACAACTCAGGGTTAAGTTTTTCTCCACCTCGTGCTCCTTATCCACGTGGAGGTATTTATACTCTTGTAAATATGTCTGGTCAGTCATCCATGTTTACTCAATCTCCTGAATCTTTCTTGTACGACGGTCCTTCTGTTCCCTCTGGGTATCAGTCACTTTCTGGTACTTTTGCGGGAGCATCTCCTCAATCCATTGAACATGGGTTATTAACTGGAAACAATGGTAATAAACCGTTGGGCGTAGGAAACATTTACATGATGTCAGGTTCAATTCCCAGTTCTCAACCTCAAGGTGGCCAGTTACCGCCTGGGGGGCAGCCTCAATTAACGCCTGGGGGGCAACCTCAAGGTACCCAAATTGCGTCTGGGGGACAACCTCAAGGACAGTATGTACCCGTGGTGCAGTACATTCCTCAAGGTCAACCCCAGCCTCAATATGTACCCCGAGGTCAACCTCAGTATCAATTTATACCTCAAGGTCAACCCCAGTATCAGTACTTACCTCAAGGGTATCTACCCCAAGGTCAGTACTCGAGTTAAGGTTATCAACCACCCCAAGGTCAATCTTATGTTCAAGGTACGGGAAATGTACCTTTCAATTATCAATCCTACCCTCAATCCGGTTATGGATCTCAATATCCTCAACCTGTCATGGGTCAATACCCCGGAATGAACATAGTGTGGGATCCATCGCAAGTTCAACAGGTATTGCAGCCAAGTGTACAGTTGTCATCTCAAGCTGGACAACCCTTAGTTTCTGGTTCACCCCAGCGACCAGTCCAGTCTAATGTTAAAACTTCTGTACCTTCGGTAGTTTCTCAGTCTGGGCCTATTGCACCTAGTACTCCATCTCAAACGACTGCTGCAACTACCGCAACATCTGTTCAATCTACCCCACTTACTTCTGGAGTATCGACAGCTCCGGTTTCTACTGTCTCTGTAACTACTCCTCAGACATCTTTACCATCGTCTGGATCCACGATTCAAACTACGGTTCAAATGCCTGTAGGAAAACCTGGTTTAAGTACGGTTGTCACTAGTCAACCACAATTCACTTATCAACCGTACCAGGGACAGTACCAATACGGGCCTGCTGTCCAGCAGCCAGTTTACCAGTATCAACCGTATCCTGGGTACACTTATCAACAACCACAACAACCCCAGTACGGTCCGGTTAATCCTGGTTTTCCGGGAGGATACAATATCCCGAACGCGATTCCTATTCCTAGTTATCCTGGATATCCTCCTCCTGGGACTGGTCTCGTGACCCAGAGTTTTAGGGATCCTAATCGGCAATTACCCTTTATCGCAACTTTGGATTTACCAGACTTGTCGCGCCTAACGAACGATCCAATAAATTATCTTCCGTTTTGGCCGCCAATGCCAAATAAGTTGCCCAGTGATATACCCAAGTTCGAAGGTAAGTCTGGAGAGGACCTGTCAAATCATGTGATGACTTACCACCTCTGGTGTGCCTCTAATTCCATCTCGGATGATTCGATCCGTTTACATCTTTTCCAGCGTACTCTCATTGGTCTCGCGGCCAAGTGGTACATTGAGTTACCACGGGCCTCTTTTTATAATTTTAGCCAGTTAGCTACCTCGTTCTTAACTCATTTTCAGTTGCCGGTCAGATATGATAATGGCACGGAGTTACTAACTTCATTAAAACAATCGACGTCCACTTATATTTCCGATCATATTCATGAATGGAGACGTCGAAGGCGGTTAGTGAAAGTTTTTATCCCGGACCAAATCTTAGCTGAATGGTTTGTTAAATCATTGTTACCGAAGATTACTGAAGACGTAGCTAAGGCCAGAGTAGTTACTGAGGAGCAAGTGATTGCTCAAGCGCAGTACCTTGACTTAGTTTACACTTAGTCAGGTACGTTACATGAAAAGATCCCAGATCTTCCTAAGTTAAATCAAATCGCTGCTGCTCCTTTGGGGTCTCATGCCGCTGATGGCATGATTGGTACGGTGAATACTAAAAGCAAGAAGAAATTCTCAAAGAATTCTTCTCCTATTATAACCTTACCAGACTCCCCGACAGGAGAATCTTCTGCTGAAGTTTCCGCCGATATTCACGCTGTAGAGTCATCTACGGCTAAATCAAAATCCGGTGGGAAAAAGAAAGGCAAGAAGAAGAATAAAGCAGATAAAACTCCAAAGGAGAAAACTGAAAAGTCGGAAACCAATGACGAAAAGCGCAAACCTCGATATCCTTGTCTTATTTGTGAAGAGGATCATTTTACAAGAGATTGCCCTCATCGGGCCGAGGTTGTGAAAATCGTCAAGGGTTCCCCAACTCCTGCTGTTTTGAAAGATCCATTTCCAAAGCAGGAGAGTAAGATGATAGGTTCTTCCTCGAGTGCCAGTGAAGAACCCATATTGATGATGTCTCATGTAAGGATTGCGACTCGATCGCAAGATTATGGTAGTAAAAGTCCTGTTGATGGCAAAGAAGCAGAATCTTCTCATTCTAATCCATCAACCTCAGCTCCCGGTTCCGATCCACTACAGATCGAGAAACCTAACCCGGACTTAGTAATCAAACCGCCTGCCAAGGGTGTACTTCGAAGGTCTTCTTTCAATCCACATGCGAGAGCGGCCCAGAATTACAGAGGATTTAGCTGTTTCACCCTCAGCAATGTCGGCTTTGGAAGTGCTGCAATCATGCCCAGCACAACGCAAATTACTTTTGTCGGCTATAGGAGCTGTTGATGTTCAGGACCCGAACCTAATAATCTTTGATCTAGAAAATAGTACACCACGTTTACCTCATCAAATGGCTTTCCAGATCCCAGTGATAGTAAAAAACAGGCCTATTCATCGGACTGTGATTGATGAGGGAGCTTCCACGTGTATTATGTCGATCCAGTGTTGGAGATCGCTTGGTTCTCCTTCACTAAATCAATCCCCGACAATTCTTAAGGCCTTTGATGGCCGTGGGTTTCATCCGTTTGGCATTCTACAGGATTTGCCTATAGGGGTTGAAGGAAAAACCGTTAGTCTGGATGTGGAGGTGGTTGATGCCCCTCTAGACTACAACCTTCTCTTGGGTCGAAGTTGGTCTTACGCTATGACAGTGGTCGTTTCATCGGTCTTCCAAGTAATCAAGTTTCCACATAATGGCAAGATCGTAACCATAGACCAGCTGGCCTACTTTTCATCTGACCCAGCCTCTTCAGAGAGTATCCAGCATGTCGGTAAAACGACTATCCCTTATAAGGATGTTGGAGTAGGATTAGTTAAAGATGCCGGTTTACTGGGAACTTTTCCTTTTCCTCCAATCAACGCCTTGTCTTCGTTTGCATCCATTCATATGATTACATCAGATACCATTGTTTATGACGATCCTTGGATCGTTCCTTCTGAATCTGAGATAGACTCATTTGGTGATGCTATGCCTTTGAGTCCATATGAAATTGCCTATGAAGCCGTGCAGTCTTTTATCAACCCGAGTCCAACCAAAATCGACCAAATGAATGTGGTCCGTGAGGAATCACTTTTCGCATCAACCTCGGAGTTAATAGCGTTTCCCGAAGTTGTGTCATCTGACGAGCAACTTCGTGAAGTCCTGTGCGTAGACGATTTACCATGGGAAGATCTCCATCACAGATCTTCGTTTTTACCTGAGGATGATCGTTTCGAAAACGATTTCTCATCAATCTTTATAGTTGAATATGTCAAAGAAGCTCAGAATCCAATGAAACATCCTGATTCAGAGCTGAATTTGGGAAACATTTCTCGCACTATTCCCATTGACATTTCAGTCAAGCCCGGAATTGTTGAGCACATTCATATAGGTGCCTCGTGTTCAGATGACGAAATTCAGACATACAAGGCCCTATTTCAAGAATTCCGCGACGTGTTTGCCTGGTCCTATGAGGAAATGCCAGGAATTGATCCCGCAATTGTTGTCCATGAAATCAAGACTTACCCGGACGCTAAACCCGTCCGGCAACGTCTGCGTCAGATTCACCCACGAAAAGCGGCTGCAATTAAAGCAGAAGTTGAGAAGCTGTTGAAAGCAGGTTTCATTTATCCGATCCCGTTAACGGATTGGGTATCGAATATTGTTCCGGTTAACAAAAAACAGGGAACAATAAGAATATGCATCGATTATAGGGATATCAATCGAGCTTGTCCCAAGGACAACTACCCAACACCCTATATCGATCAAATAATTGATGATTGTGCCGGCAGTGAAATATTTTCCTTTATGGACGGTTTTTCCGGTTACAACCAAATCAATATTCTACCTGCCGATCAACCAAAAACGGCTTTCATTTGTCCATGGGGGACATTTTCTTATTGCAAATTACCTTTTGGGCTTAAGAATGCCGGAGCCACTTTTCAAAGGGCGATGTCTTATGCGTTTCATGACATCAAACACATTGTGCAACCGTATCTCGATGATTTGCCCGCTCATTCATTACATCGAGCTGATCACCTTGTCCATTTACGCGCAATCTTCATGAGGTGTAGGCATTATCATATTCGGTTGAACCCACACAAATGTGTCTTCTGCATAGAAGTGGGACGATTGCTGGAATTTGTAGTTTCGAAAGCTGGCATTCGCGTCGATCCCTCGAAGGTAGAAGCTATCATCAAATTGCCTCCTCCTTCGAGTCTTCGCCAACTCCAAAGTTTGCAGGGGAAAGCGAACTTTTTACGCCGATTCATTCCTAACTACGCCGAGATTACAAAGGGTTTTACCCGGTTGTTGAAACAGAATGCTCAATTCTCTTGGGATGAGATAGCTCAGAAATCTTTTGATGCACTCAAGCACGCGTTGACCCATGCACCGTTGCTGCATCCACCCAACTACAACCAGGATTACTTTTTGTACCTCGCCACCGCTCATTCCACCATTGGAATGGTCTTAGTACAGGAAGACGAATTCGGAACGGAACATGTGATATATTACCTTAGTCGGACGTTAAATCCAACTGAGCTCAAATATTCACATGTGGAGAAATTGGCCTTGGCAGCCGTTCAAGCTGTCCAACGTTTTCGTCACTACATTATACTCCGTAAAACTACAGTCATTTCAGATTGCAACCCTATGATCTACATTTTGACTAAACAATTGCTAGGGCGCAAGTACTCTAAATGGATCGTTATCCTGCAGGAGTTCGACTTGGAGTTTGAGAAATCTAAGTCTAAGAAATCTTTAGTTTTTGCAGAGTTAATGTGTGACTTCCCGCGTGCTGACACAGAAACTGTGGTAGAGGAACCCATTGCAGACGAATCTTTGTTTCTCAATAGCACTTTAGATCCATGGTATGGGGATATCATCATCTATCTCCAGACCCAATCCTTTCGGCCCGAAGTTTCAAAGTCGGAACGTCGGAAAATTCGATTCCAGTCCCAACAGTACAAAATTATTGGAGATACTCTTTATCGCCGTGGGGCGGACTTGGTTTTTTGACGTTGTTTAACTCACGAGGAAGCTGAAAGGGTTCTGAATGACTGTCACTCTGGAGCGTGTGGCGATCATATGTCTGGGATGCCACAGCCCAAAAGATATTGCGCGTTGGCTACTTTTGGCCGTCTTTGTTTAAAGACTGTATTACTGCGGTCCGGAAATGCCACAACTGTCAAGTGTTTGATCGTAAGATGTGCGCTCCACCTGCTCCTCTCCACCCTATAATTGCCGTTGGTCCTTTTGCCAAATGGGGTATCGATTTTGTTACATGTAACCCTCACTCGGCCAGGGAGCATGCGTATATCATCCTTGCGGTAGATTATTTTACTAAGTGGGCCGAGGCGATGCCTACATTCGAGGCAGACGGCAAGACAGCTGCAATTTTCGTATTCAATCACATTATTGCTAGGTTTGGTGTCCCACAAGCGATAATCACTGACCATGGGCGCCATTTTCGAAACGTTATGATGACAGAACTTACAGGCCAGCTTGGTTTGCGTCACGATAGCTCAACTCCTTATTATCCACAAGCGAATGGTCTGGTTGAGTCCATCAACAAAGTTTTAGTTATCATGATCCGACGAATCATTGGTATTCATCGGTCGAATTGGCACAACATGTTATTTTCCGCGCTTTGGGCGTACCGAACCTCAGTGAAAACATCAACAGGGTTCACTCCTTTCCAACTAGTTTATGGTTTGGAAGCTGTGCTGCCCATTGAATGCGAAATCCCGTCACTTCAAATGGTCGTCGAATTACTTCCAACTACTTCCGAAGAAGAGAAGCGTTTATTATACTTAGCTCAATTAGATGAGACTCGACGTGATGCTGCATTGGCAATCGAGACTCATGCAAAACGTATGAAAGCTCAGTATGATCGAAATGTGACCCCTCAAAATTTTTCGGAAGGAGACCTAGTGCTATTATATGATCAAGCTAACGACAAATTAGGTGCTGGAAAATTCGTTCCTATGTGGCATGGGCCCTACATTGTCAAGCGAAAGCTAGCAAAAGGGGCCTATGAGCTGGTAGACTTTGACGGGGACTCTTTGGGTAAACCCAGAAATGGACTTTACCTAAAGAGGTACTATGCTTAAATGATGGGTATGGAGATTTTAGTTAGGATAGGTTTTTTCCGCGCTTTGGGCATACCGAACCTCAGTGAAAACATCAACAGGCTTCACTCATTTCCAACTAGTTTATGGTTTAAAAGCTGTGCTGCCCATTGAATGCGAAATCCCGTCACTTCAAATGGCCGTCGAATTACTTCCAGCTACTTCCGAAGAAGAGAAGTGTTTATTATACTTAGCTCAGTTAGATGAGACTCGACGTGATGCTACATTGGCAATTGAGACTCATGCAAAACGTATGAAAGCTCAGTATGATCAAAATGTGACCCCTCGAAATTTTTCGGAAGGAGACCTAGTGCTATTATATGATCAAGCTAATGACAAATTAGGTGCTGGAAAATTCGTTCCTATGTGGCATGGGCCCTACATTGTCAAGCGAAAGCTAGCAAAAGGGGCCTATGAGCTGGTAGACTTTGACGGGCACTCTTTGGGTAAACCCAGAAATGGACTTTACCTAAAGAGGTACTATGCTTAAATGATGGGTATGGAGATTTTAGTTAGGATAGGTTTTTTCTTTCTAGCTGGTGTGTTTGTTAGTTTAGACAGTGTGCTTAGCTTAGAAAGTGTGTTTTTTCGTCGTTATTCTGCTTATCTTGGTTTTACACTTGATGTTTGCAGATGTCGATGCCTCTCCAAACATACATTGGATTTGCTGATGGTGCTTGTCGTAGTACACGGAATATCTCTTCGCAGCTTGGGTTATCTATTCGCCCTCTGACGAGTTAGTTTCTATGCATGGGGTAAGCCTCGGTCAAACAACAAACAACATTGCAGAGTATAGTGCAGTGATTGAGTTATTGTCTGAATCTATTTCATTTGGGATTCGGAGTTTGATAGTGAGGTTAGATTCTGAACTCGTTGTATTACAGCTTAATAGAGTGTATGCCATTAGAAATCCAGTGTTATTAAGGTTATTTTTGAGAGTGTGTCTCTTGGAATGTGAATTTGATTACATTGAATATCAGTATATTCCAAGGTCTTTAAATACATTAGCAGATGCAATTGCTTCTCGAATGTTAGACAGACATTTGCAATAATCATACATGTAAATTTAAAAACATTTCATCACACATGTTTAAGAAGATAAGCCGGTAATAATGATATATATAGATAGGAGTGTGTCAAAAAATACATCGTCTTCGATCATAGGTTGAAAAACACCTTATGATCGGCAAAAATGATAAGTACAAAAAACCAAAATATCGCATGTGTCTACAAAACGACCATCCAATCACTGGTGATGCTCTCTATACGACACCACTGCACGCGCCACCCTACACAAGAACCTCCTAAAAGGTCCCGGGATTGCGACTACATAGCGCTGAAGTCTGATAGGAATATCATCTATAGTAGTCTCTGGTATGTCTGCTGTAAGACGCTCTAGGTCTTGTTCCAACTCAGCTAGGGTCTCTGTGGCCTCATCCCGTGGGGCCGGTGCCGCTGCAACTGGTAGTCTCCTCTCGAAAGGCCGGAGATTGGCTGGACGGCGTGGGCCTACATCTGCATTTTGAAAATTATTACTGTCAGTTTTGAGACGATATAAAAAACAAAAAAATAAATAATTTAAAAACTTGTGAAAAATGAAGTACCTGTGTCATCCCATTGTTCTCCCGGTGGAAGAACCATGTCCAGATCTCCACGAAAATCAACTCCAGCATAAGGAAAATCTTGTATAGAAAAGATCTGGTCCTCCAACCAGTGAAAATACTCCGGAGTAAATCGGACAACCTCCGTGCCCTCGTCAGGATGACGGGCCATAACCGCAACCCATCGCATCAATTTAGGCTCTCGGGGAGGCCCAACCTCAACAGTGAGCTGCTTTGGGATCAGCATCGGAACCCTCTCTAGGGAAAAACTCACAACTAAAGGCCCATAACCAAAAGTCTTTAGCTGTCCGTTTTTGGTCCTAGTCAGTTGGCCCTTTAAGTTAGCCAACACAGCATCACACCAGTTGAAAATGGTGCCCCGATAGCAATCAATCGCCATCCGCATCTGGGATCCAGTGGCAATGTGTAAAGCGGCAGCCCCACAAAGTCTGGTAACTGTAAAAGCAATCACCATAAGTTCAGGTCGGGATATAGTTTTGATCTCTATCCCCTTCTCCTGAGACTGAGTGTTACACCACTCTTGTCGAAGACTAGCGATGGACTGGCCACTCGGCCTAGTCCCGAACAGAGTCAAGTGTTCGCCTCTCTTGGGAAAACCAGTGAGAAAGTAAATATCTGAGGGCTCTATCTCGAGCTGGTGCCCTCCAATGTAAAAGCACTGGTCCTGGACGTTCCATCTCTCTACCAGCCACTCTAGAAAGCGCACTTGGGCCCTCATGCCAGGTATGGCCCAGTATTTGTAAAGGCCGCATGCCTTCAAAGCATCAATGGACGGTTGATGATTAATGGCGGCCAAATCAACATCTTCGTGCTCTCTCTCGTGCCAATCAAGCATGGTGGGCAATCTACACACCAGAAAACATCCATTAGAATTCATAAAATCAAAATTTATTGGTCCAATTTGGAGAATTTGGGGTTTGTAAACCCTTTGCGCGGAGTACGCACCCCGCCTTTAGGAACAGAGCGTGGGTACGCGGGTTCCTTTAAGGCAAGGTGCGTACGCCCGCCATTTTCCCAACTGAGAAAATGTCGGGGTACGCAGGTCACCAGTGGAGCACCTGCGTACCCCGAAAGGCGGACCTTGAAACCCCAAAGCCTCCAAAAAATGAAACTGGGGCCTAAAAAAAAATTCTAAACGGATGAAAATGAAGAGGAGGATGTTGTAGAATACCTGATGAGACGACGTTCGATTTCGACGGTCGGATTCTCCGCAATGTCCACGGGAAGTTTCTTGCCAAAAGCCCTTTTTCTCTCCTCAACAGTAAAATGGTAAAAATGAATTGGTAAAAGCCCTTTTTATAGGTTTTTTGGGTAAATAAATGGTAAATTTGTTTATTTTTCACCATGAAAAGGTATTTTTCAAAGTATTTTTATCTATCTTTAAACAGGTATGAGTAATGTGTTGGTTTTTGTGTAGGATAAAGGATTTTCAGGGAAAATTGTCATTTTTCACAAACAAAAACATCAGAGTCATCTTTAAGCCCTTTTCTGACTCCTAAAACATGAAAAGATTGCCGAGCGTTTCTTTTACACTCGTTAAAACGGAATTAAAAGACGGTCCTCTTATAGCCCTTTTCTGACCGTAAAAACAGGAAAATATTGCCGGATTTTTGTCGTTTCAAATTCGATACTGGAAATAAAATGACGTGTCCTTTATCGCTTTTTACTTTTCAGGTCAAAGACACTAATTATGAAAGTACTCCTTGGTCGTAAAAGATCAAGCGGTTCTCTCAAGTATTATTTTATACTTTTTCGGGCTTGGGAGACACAAATTTACGAAAAAGTCAACCCTGGAGTCTTCTTAAGTTTTTTCAGACTCTCTAAAATTGAAAAACGCCGAGTTTCTCCTATACTGGACTCGTTAAAATTTCATGGTAAAGGACCTGTTCGATTACAAACAGGAACGGACCACTCCTTCTTAGGGTTCGAATCTAAACTAAGTTGGACTCATCTGAAGGATGAGCTTATAATCAAGCATATGTTATCCTCCTCAAGCTTGTAAAAAATAAAGAGGTACTTGCCAGAAATGGTGGGGGAAAAGAGAGAAAAAAGAGCCTATTTTTTATCCTTTGTCTCAAAAAAACTTACCACCACTCTTGAACACGACACTTTTTCATTCACCTGGGTTGGGAAATCCTTTGCCTAACAGTTAATCAAACCACATTGAAAATCTTCAACCGGTTCCGGGTATTAACTTTGGGTCAATTGTCACCAAGCCATCTGTCGTGTCGTTATGTGTTCAAGAGGTCACTGCAAATAAACCATTCATCTGCAAAATACCTGTCATCCATCTCGACCATCCCTGAGTCAGTCCTTACAGCTACATTTCTTCAACTTGATTTATGATTTCGTGTTGTGGGCTTGCCTGCAACGGGTCGCTTTCTATCGACATCAGCACATTATCTAGAAAGATGACCTAGAAATCGTCAGTACCTTGAAATCTGCATGCATCAATGGCAGGTTTCTCGCCTTTGACGACAGTTTACATCATTGACTTTCGATCGAAGGATTCCGTGACATGTTCGACATCAACGCATTCATTCGCATCTCATGGATTGTACTGGGTACTTTGAGAACCATTGACATCACTGGTGGTCTCTCTCACACTTGTTAACAGTTTACATCATCGACTGGTAATCAAGTGGTTTCTACCATGTTCGACATCAACTCATTTATTCGCATGGATAGAATCGTACCATTTCGGGAAGTAGAAATGAAGACCCTGGATCTAGTTTCCACCATCCAGGCTGCGAGGAGTTTTGTATTCATTATACAGTAGACTAATCATAAACAGATGGCTGCGTCCATACTGTGTCTACATGAGTCTACGATTATGATGTACTGCGAAATCATTCCTATATCAGAGCAGTAGTTAGTTAAAGTTTTCAATCTGAGTATGGGAATGCCTACCTCAGCGATGATATGATCTTATATATGTATTTTGTGTTGAATATTTGCAGGTTCTGACTGGGCTCTCCACAAGATAATCCTTGAAATGATAAAGTACTTCACCCTTCCTAGATGATATGAAACCCTAATCTACTACAGGCTTCGCACTTTAGGGGGCAATCTGTTACACTAAAATTTGTCACCATGACTATTTGCAGTTAGTATGGCTCGATCAACTGTCATACTATCCTCCTTGGCAAGTCTTATACCACTGCTCCTCATGTCAAACTCCAAGAAAGAGAGAAAGTCCTTAAAAAGTCAAATAACTCTGGTTACGCAGTTTCTCTTAACCTTACCTGCGTGTACGCACCCCAAGTTCACAATACCTGCGTACTTGTACGCTCTGTCTGTAAAGGGGTGGGTGCGTACTCCTGTGAAGGTCAAAAGGCGCGAGTTTTACTTCAAAAAAGTTACTTGTGGTCGAATCTAGAGCATTCTAGAAGATGGTTTGACGTGTATTGAGCGCCTCCAGATGGTTCATGCATCCCTATGAAAGAGGAACTTATCCCATCAAGAGGGGAGCTATCCCATTCAAAGAGGGGCTTATCCCATTGATGGTGGACCTAATTAACTTCCTCCAAAGCATTATAAATACAGGCATTGGGCCAGAGGGAGAGGAGGTTGAAAGCTGAACATTCCTAAGGGTAGATGTTGCTGAAATTAGGACTCCCTTGTAGAGCTTGAGAGGAGAGATTCCCATCCTTTCTTAGCTTCATTTGGAAGTGGGTGAGCTGATCAAAGTAAAGGAGAACTCTTGCTGGACCCTGGGAGGGACCTGCACAACACCAAGGCACTGGTTGTAATGGTTTCTTTTGTTTCCACTTAATACAATTAAGTTCATTTTTCTCAACAAGTTGTTATATATAATTTGTTTCATATACTCCTTGGTCTTTATGATGAATATGTTTTATTTTATGAGTTATTCAGGTGCTATGTAATCGTTTGCTTGTTAGTGAATGCATGTTTCAAAGAGAAGGAGGAGCTCATCTGGATCGGAGAGGCTGGACTGCTACGAACAGCGTTGGACTAAAGGTATGTTTTAAACACCTGATTGCTTGTATTCTAAATGCATATTTAGGGAAATATAGTGCTTAATTGTTTTGTTTGTCACTAGAAAGCCTTAGCTTCTAGGGAGGTCAGTTTTGTCCGCAAAATTGACTCTTTCCGCATGACACCCCCAAACCATCTTGCAAGTATCCTTCTCGAACACTGTTTTTACACCTGCATCATCCAGCTTGCTAACAGAAATCATATTTCTGGCTAATGCAGGAATATGCAGAACATCCGGAAGTGTTCTAACCTTCCACCTTGCAACTTCAACTTTACTTTTCCGCAACCAACATTTCTAGCCTTCCTATCATCCCCCAAGAAGAAATCACCACCATCATATTTCTCATACTCACAGAACCACTCTCTATGGGGAGTGAAGTGAAAGGATGCACCTGAGTCAAGCAACCATGCCTCGTGATCTACATGTGTACTTGAAGAAGCCAAGTACACATCCCCACCTTCATCTGAGGTGGTTTTTGCCTCTGCAGAAGGAGCATCATCAGATCCCTTTCCTTTATCAGGAGCCTTAGATTTACAGTCCCTTTTGTAGTGCCCTTCTTTTCTGCATTTCCATCACACCACCTTTACAGGTTTTCCGGGAGATTTAGATCTCCCTATAGGTTTAGACCTCTCACTCGATGACTTATTTTTGTTTCTTTTCTGGGACCATCCTCATACAAACAAGGCATCACCATTTTGGCTCTCCATATTTTTCCATCTCATTTCCTTCGTCAGCAAGGATGAGACTATTTCATCAAACTGCAAGGCAGTTGCATTGCTACCTATTGCAATAACCATACTATCCCACGAATATGGTAGAGAACATAACAAACTGATGCACTTATCTTCATCTGAAATTTTAATATCAACAGATGATAATTGACTTAACACAGTATTAAATGCATTCATATGATCTATCAGTAAGTCTCCATTTTTCATCCTTAGGTTATACATCTTTTTCTGTAGGAACAGTTTATTCACCAACGACTTAGATTGGTATAAAGTCCCACAAAGCCTTCACTGTAGCTTCCCTTGATACATTCAAAAATACTGAATCTGAGACACACAATCGTATTGTGCCCTTTGCCTTCCGATCCAAGTTATTCCATTCTTCATCGGACACTCCCATTGGTTTAGTACCTGGATCTACCGTGATCCACTGATCTTTATCCACCAACAGATCCTCCATCTTAAGTTTCCATAACTCAAAACTCTGACCGTTAAATTTCTCGATCTCTATCTTTCCACTGCTCACCATCTTCTTTCACCACCAGAATCGATCCCGCATATCTCCCACTAAACAGGGTCTACCACAGGCTCGAGCGAAACCCTTCAACAACAAAGGCGTCCCCTTGAGGCCAAAACAACATTGATACCAAATGTATGTTTTAACCCCGTACATAAATTACCTACATACGAATTCTAAAAACACAGAAAATAAACAATGCGAGAGCATAACACATAAAACACATATACACAGAGATTTTCCCTTGGATCCGAAAACTGGGACTACCAGCTTGATTTTTCATTATGTTCCTTTCAATGTTACAATACATATTTATACATGCCGAAGCATCCAATACCATGGACTGAAAACCATTGCGTCCAAAACCATGTGCGAAAATCATGCACAAAACCATAGGTAGGTCCATCCAACCTAATATAGGGTCCAAAAAACAAAATTTTCCAGGGCGCTACCCCTGACCCCATAGAGGGGGGCTACCTGCACCCCTCAAAACCCCTATGACCCCCTTGCTACGCAATCGACACAATGAAGGGGGGGCTCCGCCCCCCCCTTTAACCCCCTGGTTAATTACGTGGGCTAGTCATGGAAAGAATATAACACAACCCAACAGAGCAATGCTTTTTCAAAGGACAACGAGGTAAGTACATAAAATATTTGAATGCTTGGATTAAAATGTTGTTGTGCGAAAAATGGGTTATGTAGCTACCTTGAGTTCATGACTACGCGAAGCGGAAAAACTTACAAGAATGAAAGAAAAAAGGGTTCGAAGTATAGCCCTTGATTTCACCTCCGCGAAGAGATGAAGAAGGAATAGCGGAGGTTTCTCCACAAAGTTCTATTTAGTTAATAATACAAGGATTCCCGCCAATACCACCTCTGCCCACACCACCTCCCACTTCACCACCATCGCCTCTAACTTCACCCGTACCACCTCCACATCTACCACGGTTTAGAATGGCAAATACAATGAAGTTTCCTTTGTTCAAAGGCTTGGGAAATGAGGACCTGCACCAATTCTGGTTCGTTGTGAGGGTTGTATGGGAAGCTCAAGGTGTTATAGATGATCATATAAAGAAGACGACACTGGTTAGCGCTCTGCAAGATTGCACACTAACCTAGTATATTAAGTACTTTAACGATAAACCGAATGCTGGGGTAGCAGACATTCAGGCATCACTAAATAGGGAATTTAGCAGGAAAAATTTGAGGTACAATCGATTGTGGGATTCAAAGAGATCGCGATGCAACTAGGCGAGACACCTCGGGAACTAGATCAGAGGCTAAAGTGTACCATCCACGAAGCCAACATGAATTTGACAGATGGACAACATCGCAAATGGTTTGTGGCTTTGTTACTACCACACTTAAGGAGTGCGCTGTTGCAGCAGAAGATAACAACTCAGGCAGAGGCCTTGGAGATTTCCATGAGACTACATGAGACTCCGATGCAGGATCCTAATCTAAGAGTTCAACAGATCCATGCGTAGCTGAATAATATGTGCCTTGAGATGCAAATTTTGAAGCAGGACAGGACAGTTCACCCAGAGATACGCGAGGTATGGTGCCTGAAATGCAGGAGTCAGGGTCATGACAAAGACCATTGCCCACTCTTTGCAAATTACATTGAAGGTTGAGGACCGATGCCTTTAAGGACAAAAGCTCAAGCCTAACCTAGTCAAGTAGTCGGAAAACATGCCACGCATAACTGTCACTTGCTACAGAAGTATGTACAAGCACCACAACAACTGTTCTACAACTTTTGTAGGTCAATAGGACATGATGAGTGTACTTGCAGGAGATATGAATTGATAATGGATAGAACTCCCACCTATAGGGTTCAGGCCGAAACGTGGCCCCTTGACGAGAATGCAAGGATGGCGTAGATAGGATTTCAAGGGTGCGGACGAGGCCAAGGCGGAGGAGGACTTGGTAGAGGTCGAGAACAATTGATTTGCTACAATTGTGGAGGACCAGGAAACTATGCCCGCAATTGCACTAATCTAATGCATTCCCCATGCAAGTATTACATGAAATTTGATCATGAAACGGAAGATTGTCTTACGTTGATAGCTAGGATACATGACAAAGGGGTGCTACCACCTCCGCCAACTCAAAACCTGCAGATGATGAGATCTAAGCTGCACGAGGAAGATCCAAATGTAAATATAGTACTCAGAAGTGGAATCATGACAAGAGATGACAAGGGGAAACATCCAGAAGACAATACATGGGTTTGCAAAGCCCCGGTGAAAGAGGCTGAGTTTGATTTGGAGCATGCTCGTGAAGCCTTCATGGAAGCTAAAAAAAGCTTCGCTGAGGCCTCCACCTCAGGAAGCAAGGATAATCCTGAGCTAGAAATGGATCCCTCTATGCTCACAACTTTCCTGGAAACCTATATGAAGTAACTACGCGACAGTAAGGCTGTGAAAGGGTTACAAGAACTCATCAATAGATGCACTGGAACTGCGCCAAGTGATCCGCACGTAGTATGAAATATTGGCAAGCATAAAACATGGATGGGATGGGAGATGAGACTGACTACACAAATAGGAGAGTATGAAATGGATCAAGTCATTTGGACCTGAGGTCAGATGCGAATCTCCTACCAAAGTAGAATTGGGAGCGAATGGGGAGACCTACGCTGCAATGGTCTCTGATTTAGCTAAGGATGGAAAATCAGCAGAAAGTCATCCCCATGGGGCGGCTGCAGGGGGTGACCATGGATATTGAGGGAGTGAGCGCGCTGGGCGGATTTTGAAGTAATAGAGATAGTGGATGACAATAATCCCTACCCTACACTCATGAGAATTGACTGGGCTACTGATCTGAATAGGGTAATCAATCTAAAGAAGCGAAAGACGACCTTTGAGAAGAAATCGTTGTGCATAATAATACCCCTCGATTCTATTGAGGGATTGTGCTATACTGAACCAGTCTGCGATTATGAGAGTGATGACGATCTAGACTGTATCTATAAGATAACAATGCGAGACCAAGACTGGGTGAATCCCATCGCAGATGGACAGATTACGTGGGATTGCGAGAGTTCCTGCACTTCGGACTTCGATGAAGAAATAGAACACTGGCAGAATCGGTTACATGAAGTAACTACACTGAATTGCAACATGATGAACCTGTTGGGCATGGAATCTCTCCACATCAAGTTTTGGGGCTCAAATCCCAAGTTTTGGTCAAAGATGTTGTAAAACTCTGCGAATTGCGGGTGCGAGCGCGAAGTGTACAATTGAGTCGTAGGGTTGTCCGCCCTAAACATTGTATTGTAAATTAGTGTAAAGTCAGCCTACCCATGGTTCGCGTACCATGGGATTGTATAAATAGAGTGGGGCTCTAAGTTTTAAAGTCAGTCGATAATGGGAAGAGTAGCGATGGAATGGTTCGAGTTTAGAGTAGAATTCTATGTGCCTTGGGTTGTAGTAGTAGGAAGAGGCTCTGCAACTGAGTGCGTAGAGGCCTAGTAGAGTCTGCAGATGAGTGTGTGGACCCCTGCAGATGAGTGCGCAGGGCGAAGTCGAGTCTATAAGTGGGATAGGAAGCTAATAAAGAGAAATTTAACCCAATTCTGTGTAATTGTTGTGCTTTATCTTCTTTATGTTTATATTCGTTTATGTCTTGCGCACACTGATATGAATGATGATTATGATCTAATAACCATAAATCTCACACACAAGTTAAGTAATCGTTTGAATAACAAGAAAATTGGGTATTAAATGGGTCGCGCAGAAGCCGCATCGCAAGTCTCGAAGGGATCACAAGTGCGTGCAACGACAGGTGAGACCACGGACCTCCAGAAGCCCATCAGACATCCCAAGGGTACAGAAACCTAGTTCTAGCACCCTCCCATACTACTTCGGGTGAGACCTCAGTCTGTGCTCCATGGACTATTGCCGAAAGGGCCAGTAGTACCGGGATTTGCTTGGCTAAATGACCTCTGAACCTAGGTCAGGCCCCACTAAGCCAACAGACTCGGTCGTTGCACTGTGTGTCGTTAGAGGTAAGAAATTTTCCTATTTATGATGGTCTAAATGAGGTAGATATCTTTTTGGATGTATTTGAAAGGGAGGTACTAGAAAAGCAGAGCTTCCGAGCCTTGGACTGGGCACTATGCGCTACGCCTGCAAGATGGTGGGGTAGGAACAAGGGAAGGTTTGATGATTGGAGAGAATGTAGGAGGATGATGAGAACACAATTTTGGAAGCTTAAGATGTGACTGATAGACAATCATGATGGGCAGAATTATTTGTGTGTGCACCTGGACAAATGGACGCAAGCTTATGGGGAAAATTCCTAACCTGAGTGGGTGCACTTGTTCTATCATGCCCTGGATGTTATCCCAATGAATTGGTATATAGAAACAAAGCTCTGCCATGGGACATGTGAATGGGATATCTTGCGTGAAGGATTCATGATAAAATTCAGTTTTGAGGACGGGTTTGACAGTATTGATGAAGTGCTCCAAGAGGTGAAAGTAGACGTCTTTAGGATACCGCAAGATCCTTTAGATCTGATTCAGCCTGAATGGGCTACTCAACTGAGTCACGCTCTCGAATGTTATAATATAACTGCTGAAGTAGAGGACGAGGATCCGCGGAATATCAATATTCCAGAAACAGAAGGCCACCACGAGGTTCAAGGACCATAGATTGAGAACCCTGATATAACTGCACCAGTGAAAACAAAACAAGTGAACATTTGTATGGAGGCAGAACTCAAATTCACGAATATTGGAGACTACTGGGACAATGCGACGGTGGATAAGGTCACTGAATTGCTCCGTGAATACCAAGACTTATTCCCTACCAAGTTTACTGATTTGAAAGGAATAATCAGAGACCTAAGAGCGATGAAGATCATATTAAAGCTCGACGTGAAGCCAGTTAAGCATAGGCCTTACTGCCTCAATCCGAAATACAAGGAGAAGATTTGTTTAGAGCTAGACAAAATGCTAGCGGCATGCATCATTGAGCCTGTGGAAGAATCCGATTGGGTAAGCCAAATGGTGGTGCAAGAGAAGAAGTAGAAGGATGAGATAAGGATATGTGTGGATCTCAGGAAAATGAATGACGTTTGCGTGCACGATCCTTTCCCGACTCCGTTCATGGATGAAGTGTTGGACAATGTAGGTGGCCAAGAAGCATATTCCTTTACTGATGGGTTCTCTGGGTACCACCAAATCAAAATCGCACTAGAGGATAGGAGCAAGACAACCTTCGCGACTGAGTGGGGTTGTTTTCAATACACTGTAATGCTGTTTGGATTGAAGAATGTGCCTACAATCTTTTTGTGCATGGTTGTTGCGGCATTCAAGGAATTTATTCACAGGTTCCTGGAGGTATATTTTGATGACTAGACTGTATTTGGGCTAGTTAAGCACCACATAGCAAGCTTGTGCTTGATGCTAGATACCTGTCGAGGATACTAGATCGCGCTCAATCTCAAAAAGTGTCTGTTTTGTGTTCCTTTTGGGAACCTATTGGGAAATGTGGTTTGTAGACAATGATACTAAACTTGGAAGTGCCGAGGAGTGTGAAACAGTTGCATGCTACTTTGTGACATACGAGTTATTACAGAAAGTTTATCAAAAGCTATGCCCAGATCACCACGTTGATGGAAAAATTATTGAAGAAGGATGTCATGTTCTGCTGGAACGATGACGATAAGAAAAGCTTGGATATATTGAAAGAAAATATGGTTACCGTGCCAATTCTAGTCTTCTCCGACTAGAAGAAAGAATTTCATGTGCATGTCGATGCGTCATGTATAACGCTGGGGGCAATGCTAACACAAGATGGCGGAGAAGGATTGGACCATCCTATCGCGTTCGTAAGATGCAGATTATCCAAAGCAGAGAAGAATTATTCTACCATTGAATGCGAAGGGCTAGCTGTGGTATATGCACTCCAGAAGTATGACACTACTTGCCAGGAGGCCATTTTAAGATGTACACGAACCACTCTGTGCTGAAGTACCTAGTCAATAAGCCAGTGTTGGGGGGATGAATCTGCAGATGGCTCTTATTGTTCCAATAGTACGATTTTGAAGTTATTGTGAAGCTTGGACGATTGAACGCAGGACCAGACCATCTGTCACGCATCGAAACAAGGGAGGAACCTACTAACTTGGAAGAAGGATTGTCTGATGCGCAACTATTTGCAATGCGTGTCACAGATGGTCATTTTGAGGATATAATACACTTCCTAACAACAAGAACTACACTGAAAGGATACTCTATCCAGTGAAAGAAGGAATTAGTGGTGCGCATGGCAGATTTCTCTGTCATTGCTAGGCATCTATACAAGATGGGGATTGATGAGATATTGTGGCGATATGTACCTGAGTTTGAATGACGCAGCATCCTCGCAGATTCTCATGGGGGCACTACGGGAGGACATTATGCAGGGAGAGCAACCGTGTAGAAGATTCTATGCATCGGGCTGTGGTGGCCAACCCTTCATCAGGATTTAAAAGCATATTGCAAGGCGTGTGACGTATGTCAAAGAACAGGTAGGCCATCGTGGAGGGATGAAATGCCTTTGAATCCACCAATGACGTTGAAACCCTTCGAGAAGTGGGCAATAGATTTTGTAGGACACATTCAACCACAAGGGAAGACAGGAGCAAGGTACATTATCACTGCAACGGAGTATTTGACTCGTTAGGCAGAAGAGCATCCGGTGAAGGATTACACAGGCGCGATGGTTGCAAAGTTCCTATTTGAGCATGAATTGATGCGATTTGGATGTCCGAGGATCTTGATGAGTGATCGTGGTACGCACTTCCTAAATGAGATGATCAACGCACTAATGGAGGAATTTTAGGTATATCACCAGAAGAGCACACCTTATCACCCGCAAGCTAACGAGACAATGGAGGCATTCAACAAAGTGCTTGAAAATGCATTGACCAAGGTTTGCAATGCTCATCGAAGTGATTGGGACCTACGCATACCTGCAGTATTGTGGGCTTATCGAACGACATGCAAGAAATTGATGGGACAAACCCCTTTTAGGCTTGTCTATGGTGTGGAAGCCGTATTGCCTATGGAATAAATCGTGCCTAGTATGCGCATAGCAACACTCACAGGTATGATGGATTGCGGAGCTCTAGAAGAGAGGCTCCCGCAGTTGGATGAGCTCGAAGAAGAAATATTTTTGGCTGGATTTCACCAGCAAGTCCGAAAGCAACATGAAAAGGCATGGCATGATCGACACGTCAAGCTGCTCACATTTAAGGTAAATGATCTGGTTTTGTTGTATGATAGTAAGTTTTATAAATTCCCCAAAAAATTTAGGATGCACTAGTTAGGGCCCTATGTTATTAAGGATATTACCGACGGAGGAGCGGTATAGCTGGTCAAGTTAAATGGAGAACCCTTCCCAGGAAAGGTGAATGGCAGCTGCTTCAAGCCATACATCGGCGGTTCGGCCATGTGACTAAATGAAAGTAGCACAGTCTTAGCACTCCAGGCAGCTAAAAGGAGGTGTGGGACTATAAACTACACTGCCCAAGTTTGGGAGCTCCGTGATTGGAAGATGGTGTGAAGCAAGGATGTGTCACTGGGTTTGTGACAACGCGGAGGAAGTTGCGCTACCCAGGAGGAAATCACGCAGGTTGGCTGGAAATTGACTGATAAAGTCACTATTCATGAAAATACAGCAGAAGTGAGGCCAAATGGAGCGGGCATCCGACATTTAAGATGAAATTCATGGCTTAGATCCTTGAAAATATGCTGCCAATCCGACATTAATGAACCGATTTTATGGGGAACGATTAGATTTGAATTCAAATCAGCCTATAAATTACAAGTGGTTGTCCAACAAGAAACACTTGGCATTTTTAGTATTTAGCTGTTGAGCTCTCAGGTGCCTATGGACCAAGAGTTTTTCGAGGCTCTCAAACAAACTCCTGCATTTGCGAACTTGCCTGAGACGTCGTGAGTACTGATAGAGAGTGTTATGTCATCACCCCCAAAAGCTATCAATACACAACAAGTGGTAGAAGCACAGACACAAGAGATGGAGAAACAAGCCGAAGAAGCTGCCCCAGAAGTAGCCGAAGTACTGGCAGAGGTCCCTAAATCCCTGAGAATACCGAGACCAAAGCCAACCCCAACCAAGGAGACCATGAAAGATAAGAAGGGCAAGCAGCTTGCCATCCTGGTGCGTGCGTCGCTGAGATGAAACCCAACAAAGCCCATTGCCCAGGAGAAAGGCAAGGCTATAAACCTAGAGGCAGAAGAGGAGGATATCAAAGACATCCCCATGGACGATGAGGATGTGGGAGTGGAAATAGAGGAGGTTGAAGCCCAGGGTGTGGACCCTATTACATGGTTGCCAGAGTATGTCCCTCCGCGTAAGCCTAATTCCAAGGTCCCCAAGGGCATTGATGAAGGTAAGACTCCCCTGCAAACCCCATTTCTACCAAATAAAATCGCTTTTGATGGTCTGCGTTTGGCACGGGTGCCCACATTGAAGCTCGAAGACTTGGACTTGGCGGACCATGAGAAATTACCGCACCTCGCGATCGGACAGTTGATGCACTGCGTCATAGACATAGAGAGGGATAACTGCACTGGAGCTGCGGAAGCGACTCAGAGGAGTAGAGAAGGCAGGATTACTCAACCTACTCTGGGTGCAGCACTATAACCGCACCCCCGTGACAGTTTTAGTCATCAAGCAGCTACTATGCTTGGTGCATGATGGGTGTTTGTGGTTGGAGGAGCCTATACCCATCACTGATATGTTGATTCACTGCATCACACGCCTACCGTATATAGGCAAAATTCCATCAATGATTTTTGGTGGCAAGGGTGGTGAGTTGGCGCTCGCAGAGTGAATGAAAGAAAAATTCAAGTTGGTGAAGAAGTCGCGTGAGTGCACAATCTACATCATCAACGACCCCGCTGTGAAGGTGGCAATGCAGATCATTGCAAGAAAGGTGATGCAGAAGTGCCGCGCCGACAAGATGTCAGTGCCTATTGTTGCACTCACACAGTAGTGCACGGAAGGAGTCCAGTTTAACTGGTCAGACTAACTTCGCGGCGAGTTCCTAGAAAACTGCCATGAAGCACAGGAGCAAAGCAAGACATTCCACTACACGTGGCTCTTGCTATTGATTGTGCTCATAGCATGGGATCTACCAGAAGAAAGCCAATTCCCCTCAATCACGCTGGACCTTCCTAAAGTAGCGAAGTACGCTTCGCTATGGGCGACCAAGGACACGGAGCGCGTTCGAGACAGAAAAATATTCTAGGTCCTGATGGAAATGAATATCAGGATGGCTATCTATCGTAAGCCATGATTGTCACCCATGGTATATGCTAACCTGCAAAGCTATGCCGAATTCAAAGCTGAATTCCATTGGATCTCAATCGGGGCAAGGAAGGACCCTACACAGAAGTGGTACGATCTGTCGTACCTAGCCACGGATGATGCCATCGATGTGGTGTTGGATAAATGGCCGGTGGAGTGGCGCACCTCCACAAACTTGGCGGTGGGTGGAAGCAAGTCCACCACAAAAAAGAAGAAGGATGAGGCCCAGCTGAAGATGGCACAGCTGGTCGAGAAGAGGAAGAAGGAGAAAGCTGAGAAGGATAAGGCGGAGCAGACAGGGAAGGAGGCAGGAAAGTAGACAGGTGGCATAGAGTGGGGCTTTGACAATGGCGCGGTCACCTTCACCTACAACTAAAGAAGAGGACACAGAGCAGCATGGTGCAGACCCTCAGGAGACGTCTGGCCCTATTAAGCGCTCGAGAGAGCCGGAAAAGGGAGGGTCCAGAAAGAAGTCCAAGGCGACCAAGACCTTGCTGGACCCCATCAGACTAACGGAGGGAGATTTATATGACATCGGTGACACAGTTAGAGATGTCACTGCAGTGGCCCTGCAACAGTTTGAAAAGCAACAACAGATCATCCTAGGGACCATCTAGACTGGACTGCAGGAGTTGCAAGCCCGCGCATCACAAGTTCGTGCGACATCTACCAACTTGGCTATCGGCATGTTAGAGGCTGACGATATGCTGGGCACGAAGGCTTCCAACGCACTAGTGCTTCCAGATGGAGCACTGAAAACAAAAAATGAGGCTAACAGGCCCACAGTTAGCACCTTGAAGGGAGTAGGATTGAACCTAGTAGCGCTCCCGCGCGAAGCACTCCACTCTTTGCAGGATGGAGTAATTGCAGAGCTGAGGGCTCGCGAGCACCGCGCCCTCCAAGTGATCAGCGAACAGAGAATAAACAATGAGAAGATGGCCTTACAGAGGGATGCTGCCATCATCACTGAGGCCAAGGCGACCAGCTAGCGACAAAAGATCATACAGGTTATGGAGGAGGCCTACAGAATGGTCCCGGAATTGGCCATTCTGGAGGAGGAGCCAGTTGAGGTCCACATCTGTAAATTGGCGACAGGGGTGTGCAACACTCGGACAGAGATGGTGTGAGCTTAGTTGGAGCTGAACTTGAAGATTATAGAGCTCCAGTTGAGGGCTCAGCCTTCGACACCACCACAGGTAAAGGAACATTGGGTTGTTGCTATCACAGAAGAAGTTGCGGCAGTGGAGAGTGCAGTAGCAGACTGCACACAGTTGTTTGAACAGTCATTTGAGGTCTTCATCAGCTTGCAGGAGGACCCAAACATCCAAAGGCTTGAGACAGAAGCACACGAACTCCAACAACGCTATGACGAAGTTAAGGACACAACGCAAACCATCGTGCTAACACAGAGGTTAGCCAAGTTGCAGGAAGCCAAGCAGCTGAAGGAACAGGTGGATGCAGCGTTGCACAAGGAAGAAATGCTGAAGGCGTGACTCAAGCCCTGGTTGGAGGAAGCTTATGTGGTCACTAGAAACATTGAAGGCAAGCTTACGACTCTACAAGCGACGCAAGAATAGCTTCAGGCTGATAGCACAGGGGTGGTAACTGAGAAGACAATTGAATATGCAAAGGAGGCAGCAACTCAATGCATATGCGAAGTTGCGGTCATTAGGGTTGAGCTAGATGGGCTTTGTGCAAATATCTTCGCGCTTGCTGAGTGACTCGAGGGCGAGTCACGATGTTTGTGTTGGGGGCTTGTTGGGAGCGGGATCCCCCAAGGGCAGTTTTGGGGTTAAAAGCCCATGTTTAAGTCAAGTTTTTGTAATATTATTGTAAAGACTCCGCATTTTGTGGTTGCAAAGCGTGAAGATATTATGTGTCACAAAGGGTAGTCCACCCTTATTTTTGTAAAGTAAAGTTGGTTGTAAGAGATCTACCCATGGTTCGTGGACCATGGGATTGTATAAAAAGAGCTAAGCTCTAAGTAGTTAATAGGAAAACACGAGGAAGAGAGTCATAGCTTTAGAGCAAGAAGTCTAAGTCTTGGGTTGTAGTGTAGGTAGAGGCTCTACAGATGAGTGCGCAAAGGCCTAGGGTAGAATTCCGCAGCTAAGTGCGCGGACCCCTGCAACTGTGTGCGCAGGGTGAACAGAGTCTGTAATACTTGAAAGATATTAAAAGGAGTTATTCTGCAATTTTTGTGTATTTGTTCGGTTGATGGGTTTGGATATTTTGTGTGTGAATTTCATTTATTATGTTTATATGGTGCGCGAATGAATGTAATTAAATTGAATAATTGAATGCAATTATGAATATCTGCTTACGTGGTGATAACTCTAAGTATTTGACAAGATAAGCAAACCACTTAGAATAATTGAGGAATATGCACGACACACTGCCATAGCAGCGCGAAAGTGCTTGAGCCCCAGGTTAGGGCTGCGCAAAGATTGATCGTATACTTTCGCGAAGGTATTGAAGGCCGGAATAGAGGGTTTGTCTCATAAGCCCTAGAGCAAGATCACCTGCGGGAAGTCAGGGATAGAAAAGATCAATCGACATCACAACCATCTCAAGGGTGTGGAAACTTGGTTCTAGCATCCCCCCATACTGCTTCAGGAAAGACTTTGGTCCACACTCCACAGGTTGATGCCGAAAGGGCCAATAGTGTAGGGATTTGTTTGGCTAATTAACGCTAAACCTGGGTCAGGCCCCCTCAAGCCAGCATATGGTAAAATTATGTTTCTTATGACACATATAACTCTACTATTAAAATAGTGGATTGTGATTAGATTTGGTTTATTCGATTGCTAATTATTCAGCATGTCGTATGTACTAGTTTTAACACATGTAATAGTATATGCATTTATATTATGTTGAAAGTATATGACATAGTTATGATTTTTTATTTATTTTTAATCATTCAGACTTCTATTCTCTTATTAAAAAAAAACACTCAATTTTTGTGTATATCAACATGCACAAGGTATGAACGTTTCGCGTCTTTGTTCCACACATACATTTTATGGCAGAGTAATACTAGTTGGGAGTTGTTAAAAGGAGACTTAATTTAATATTGCATAATAGTAATAAGTATTTAATTAAGAAAATATTTGTTATGTGTGGGAGAACTAGGGTCCTTTGCATAATGACTGTTGTGACACTGATGCTTTGGGTGAAAAAATATTTCCAAAAAAAATCTTCTAAAATCTCAGGCTTGTAGGGATGGTTGCAGAGTTCTTTATGAATGGTTAGATACTTATATTTTCTTCTTGTGTAAGTAATGTATTACCTATACACTTGCTAGATGCTAATTTCTAATTACATATTTCCTTTTTGGCATTTTCAAGAAGATTGTGTTTTTATGTTTGATGCTAATTTCTAATTTCATATTCCTTTTTTTTTTTGGTGTTTTTAAAGAGGATTTTGTTTTAATTTGATAGTGTACGGATTCGTTGTGCGAAACTTTTACTGTGCCAAGGACGGAGTATGTGTGGGAGAACTAGAGTGCTTTGACACTAATGAGGGTGCAAAGGGAGCTAGTATCATTTTTTTTTAACAATTATCGTAATCGTTGGACTATAAAAGCTACTATTATTATGAAATATTAAATAAATTGTGTTTTCAATCCATGTGACATGTGGTTGTGAGGCACTGTTATGTTAGTGCTTTGGTCAATGATGCAAGAATTGATGTGGCTGTGGGTTTTTTACATGTGGGGGGGGGGGGGGGGGGACATTGAACAAATCTCCAATTGATATTATTAAGGAGTATGTGTGGGAGAACTGGGGCTTTTTTGCATAGATGGGGGTGCTAAATAAATTGTGTTTTCAATCTTTGTGAAGAAAAAGTGTTGTGCGGAAGGCTTAGTACAAGGTTTATTTAAATAATAAATATACAAGACTCTTTTTTAATTATTATTTAGGAACGTTTTTCACAACTACGAAAATATTTATGCGAAAGGAGTTGTGTGAAGATGGTTGTGTGGATGTGGTTATTCAGAGGTAGTATGTGTGGAGTTGCAAATGTCAATGACTGATCGAAGGGCGTTATTGAGTGCGGAAGTAGTTGTGTGGATAAATTTGTGTAGATGTGGTTGTGCGTGGTGAATTTTATGCAAAAGTTTTGTTCAAAGTTTATTAAAATAATAAATATAAAAATCAAATTTTTAATTCTTATTTAGGGAGGTATTTCACAATGTATGATCATTAATTAATATCATCTTATTGAGTGTAGACAAAGTTGTGCAGAGGTGGTTGTGAGTATGCAAAGGTTATGCAGAGAAACAATGCATGTGCGAAATTTGTGCGGAACGAAGGAAGTGAATGTAATATGTTTAAATATTATTAGATTGGGCATAAGAGAAGTACTTATTTTATTATTAATAAATTCTGCAGAGTGCGGAAGTGCATGCAATGGAACCTTGAGATCTTTTTACACATAATCAAATGTGTTGTTTGGAGGTACTGTGTGCGGAGAAAAAATGCTTTTTCCAACGTTTATTAAAATAATAAATATACAATTGTCTTCTTTGGTTCTTATTTAGGAACATATTTCGCAACGAATGCTTCTTGCCCACGATATTTGGGACCCACATTTATTAATATTAGCTTCAAATGTCAATGATTGACCGAAGGGCATTGTTGGGTCCGGAAGCAGTTGTGCAGAAAAAGTTGTGCAAAGGTGGTTGTGCATGATAGTTTTTTGTGCAAAAATGGATTTGTTTTGCAGCTTTGATCATATACATTTGTGTTATGTTGAAAGCATACAAAAATCATGTTTCTAGATTTGATGTTTCAGTGCTTATGTCATTTTCTAAATGAGTGAGAAGGTGTGTAGTCAGTGAATTGAATGTTGAGATGACTTGTATTTACTTGAAACTCTGTTTCTATTAATCAGAGGACAGACGTCGAGATGATAAAAAAATTGGGATGGCAACTTTATCTTTGTAGTGTGTTTCATACGCAAAATAATGGCAGGTGATGATTTATAAGGAAGCAAGCCTACAAACATTTTAAATAGCTAGTATAGTGAGGGAAAAACACTGTCTTTAGTGATAGAAAAACAATGGATCATGTAGCGTTTTTTCTTTGTAAATTATGTTTAAGAGCTTGGAGTATTGTTTGAGATTTTTTTTTCCTTACACAAACTGTTATCTTTGAAGTTGAGCTTGCATATTCAATTGTGTCTCAATGGTGTTTCTGTTAAATCATGGACGATAGAAGGGAAAAATACAGAAGTTGTACAATACTATAAGCTTTTAAACTGATTTACCTTTACTGGTTTCCTATTTGTTGTTGGCAGTTTCTTAGCTGATTATCATGATTACAATTAGTTCAAGCTTGTTTTGTGTTGTAATTGTTTCTTATGACACATATAACTTTGTTATTAAATCAATGGATTGTGATTAGCTTTGGATTATTCGACTGCTAATTATTTAGCATGTCGTATGTAATAGTTTTTAGGTAGGTAATAGTATATGCATTTGTGTTATGTTGAAAGTATATGACATAGTTATGGTTTTTTATTTTTTTTTAATCGTTCCGATGCTTATTCTATTATTAGCATAGAACACTCAATTTATTGTGTATCCCCATATGGCAGAGCAATACTAGTTGGGATCCGGCAAAAGGAGACTTAATTTAATATTACATAATAGTAAAAGTATTTAATCAAGAAAATATTCATTATTTCTAGTTTACAAATTGCTTTTTGTAGTTGTGTATGTTACATTATGAATTGAAGTTTATGTTTTTAGTAATTAAATTATTTTCGCGTCCACAAAAATCAAAGAGTTTAAAATTAAATCTATTTGTGATTGCGTGTCAAATTTTGTGAGAAATAGGTGTGTCAAGTTATTCGTAAATCAAATTTGGTTTGGTTTTACAAAGTAGCAGGGATCAGTTGTCTATTCAATTCCTCATATAAGGTAGTTTTACTATTTATAACTCTTATTGATAGTTTTATGAGTCTTCAAATTTGATCGAAAATAACTCAAAGTTACAACTATCCACTTTTAGTAATTATTATTTTCAAGTTTGCATAAATCAAATAGTTTATAATTAAATTCATTTGTGTGGAATAAGGTTTCCATTGCATTGTAATTGCATGTCAAATTTTGTGAGAAATAGTTGTGTCAAGTTATTCGTAAATCAAATTTGGTTCAGTTTTACAAAGTAGTGGGGACCAACTGTCAAGTCAATTGCCTTGTATAAAGTAGTTGAATACATGTTGGCATAATATTTATTTTTGAATGTCCTTGTACACTTTACTATTTGTAGTTATTATTGATAATTTTACGAGTCTTCAAATTTGTCTGGAAAACCAAAAGAAATTCTGACATGTTACTAATAAAATATCAAGGTATTTTTTTGTAACTTGAGGTTATAATTGTTAACCTTCATGATCTTGGGTGTCAATTAGGTGTCAACAGTCGTGTTGTCATATTTTTATTGAAAAAAAAGTGCAACAAAAAATAAACGGTTTGCAGCAATTTTTGGTAGTGTTAGCGCTCAAATCTACCTCAGGCTGAGCAAGGCAAAACTCAAGGCCACATCAAACCAAGCTCAACCTCGTAGCTAGCCCTACGAGAACAGGAGAGGGCTCTCTCCGGGTCTATCTCGACAAAAGGTCTTCAAAGGGGTTGAGATGACTCAAAATTAATACTGATTTTAGGCTAGTAAAGAGATAGGAAAGTTTGATTTAGATTTTTGAGTTTTTTTTGTTGGAGAAATGGAAAAACCAATTTTGGGTCCAGGGATTAAGGTTAGATCTTTGCAGAATTCGAGTTGGGGCGAGGTAGGCAGTAGTCTTGATGCTTTTAATCAGGTGTATGGATGGATCAGAATAACAAGGAGCTGAAGAGAGCAAAGGAGAACATAAATCCTCTCCAAACTAGCGAAAACATGTAAAACTAAACAAATTTAAAGGAAGAGCACTGTAAACAATGATTTCAACCTCATTTACTCATTCATTTAGTTTCAGAAGCATAAGAAGGGAATGGCATACGTTTAAACATGAATAAACTTACAATAACTGAGGGATAACACCATCAAGAACTGAAAGCCACAAGAATCCCAACAGGTGCTGCAAAACCTCTGATCTTTCCTTAGCCAAAATATGAAAAATATGTACAATAGTGTGCTAAAATCTTCCCAAGAGTCCAACCCTTGCTACTGACTGAAAATTTACATAATATAGACCAAGCCAACCCATTCCCTAACCTCTAGGGGTCAAGCTCCTCCTTCTAGGAGCAGTTTGAACCAATTCTAAACAAGGAACTGAAATCTAGGTAGTCAAACAACTAACCCCTATATGCTAGGAAACTGATTCATTACATTAAATTTTTGCTATTTTGTGGATGAATCATCTAGAATAGGTAAATAAGTACCAAATTTACATCATGTACATTAAATTACATCAATCTGGGTCAAAAATCACATCAAGAGGTGAAACTGGTCATGACTGGCCGAAATTCTGAGCTGGAAAGTGAAAAATTGACCAAAAACCTCTATGCGTAGCGCCCTGATCTCTATGCATAGCGCACCTTTCAGCCTGTTTTTGGGGCACTTCCTGACATCCAAATTGAGCTCATGATAGCTCGTTAGAAAGCCCTAGATGTCTACTTTCCAACCCAAGTGGAATTTTTCAATTTGGAGCTCATTTGCCCCTCCAAAACTGCATTCTCCCAGAAGTACTTCCTGCTGTTGCAAAAGGTGGCAGCAAGGTGGTTTTCATGGTGTTTTTAGGCCTTTTGATCATCCAGAACTTGATGAAATGCTTCGGCAATAACTGAGCATGCATAACTTACCATGAAAAACCCAAAAATATAAATTTTTCATCCAGCAAGTGTCCCAATCAAAAGCGAGCGCGTCGACGCGCTACTCGTATAGCTGAAAAATCTGTTTTGGGACCAAAAAATTTCAAAATGACAAAAATTTCTCTGAATTTGCTCAAATTTGGAGAGAAGACCCTCCATCATGTATCATGCCTAGCCAGCAAAGCCTCGGCCAAAATCCGAAGTGGGTCTGGCCTCTTTCGCCGTTTTAGTGCTCTGCTCAACCTCCTTTTCAAAATCTTCATTTTTGCTTTGCCGACATGCATGCGAGCCTAATAGTGATGTTTCATGTGATGGAGCATGTCTTTGTCTGTATTGGCCTTCGCCAAAAACTCCTCCAGATGTCGATTGACTTTCTCAAGCCAAAATTTCCGCTCAAAAGGTGTCAAATCACCATGTCTTTTCCGGGCCAACTCTCCATGAAAAAACAGTCACCGCTTTGATTATGAGGGGATTTGACAAGTGAGTAGAAAAGAGAATAATGCGGGGGACATAACTATTAGGAACAAAAGTGACAATAGACCTGGAATTGTTTGACAAATGTCAGTGGAGGATGTGGACAAGTGAAATAACATGAATGATAAACAGTGTGAAAATGACAATGGCCATAACGATGACAGCAGTGATGTAATGGCAAAGAGAGGGTGTGAGGCTAAGGTTAATAATGAGCATGGACACCACTGAAAATAGATGACATAGGCATATATTAACCCACACAGTCCCTAAGAAGTTTTTGGCTTCATTTGCTTCAAACCCTAAGAAGTGAATTTGGAAATCAACATAGGGTTTTACATTTCACACTTTTTCTCCACATTCAACACACCATAACCATGTCTAAAATTCACTGAACAATCATAAAGGACCTACTTGCAAGCAGTTGGGGGCGATTTGGCATGAATCTGGACGAAGGAGCAAAAAAATTTTGGCTCTGAATTTGTATGCATAGTGCACTTACCCAATGCGTAGCGCACTCCCAATGCGTAGCGCACATGTATTTTTACACAGGCTGCTGAAGCCCAATGCGTAGCGCGCACTCTCTGTGCGTAGCGCCTTTTTACAGGAGGCTTTTGGAGGCCTTCCTGGTGTCACAATCGGGTGCAGGATAGCTTGTTGGAAAGTTATTTGAGTCTACTTTCCAAACCAATTGGAATTTGTCAATTTGGAGTTAATTTACCTTGTCAAAAATCAAATCTCCCAACACTGGTCAAAATGTGCCAAATGAGGCTGCCTCAAGGCAGAGTGCTGTTGCAGTCAACTTTTGAATGCCTTCCTCAACTCCAAATTGAGCTCATGATAGCTCATTGGAAAGATATTTTTGTCTAGTTATCCTTTGACTCATCAAGAAAGTTATTTGGCCTACCAATCTAGGAGAAAAATTGATTGTCCCAAGGTCACTTCAGAGGTGCATCAATTCTCCCGAGGCGATTATATTTTTGACATTTCTCCAAAAAAATTATACCTGTGTAAAAATTGAAGGAGGGTTTTCTTCCTTGGCATGTTTTTAACAAAAACCTCTCTTAGTTTTCCAAAATTCATCTTTTATTGCTCTAAAAAATCATTTGAGTGAAACCTATCCCGATGTGTGAAACAAGGGATTTTGTCGAAATGAAGCGAAATGAAGGGGATAAGGGGCTTCTAAATTCTTGGGGAAATTTTTGGAATTAGGGAGGGATGTTAGGAAGCAGGGGAAAGTGGAATATCAGAGATCGAGTGAGGGGAAGTGGTCCAAAAGGGCAAAACAGAAGCCTAGCCTAGAAAATTGCCAAATTGTGGCAAGAAACTAGGGTTTGTGGAAAAATGAGGAATTTGGGGAATCTCAGTGATGGGAAGTGTTTAATAAGGTACATTAATGATAGGGGAAGGTGTATGAACATCAGGATACAAATTTTTCCGATGATTTGACCATCCAAGAGAAATTACCTCCAAAACCCTAGGAGAGGGAAATGGACCTTACCAAGGCACAACTGAAGCATGAACAAGGTGTAACATGACCCAATGGAACCTGATATGATGATAACAACCATATGAATGATGATAGACTCAACTGAATAGTGACATAGACTGACATTTGGGCAACTTTGAAAAGAGTGAAAGCAAACCCTAGACCTAATGCCTAGTGACCAAATTTTGCTTGAAGACTCTTTGAAATGACAAACTTTGACCTTGACACCTTAAAATCACTTTGTAAGAGCATGTTTGATCACTGGAGGAAGGCTACAAAGGCTGACACTAACAGGTAGTATGGGAAAATTTGCATATGGGTTTTTTGATGATGCTAAATCCATTTCTAGGAATACAAAAATTGATTCAAACACTTATGCTGTCGAGATTTTATTAAAAAAAAAAAAACAGAATGCGGTGATTTTTGGCCACTTGGGTGAATTTACCATTTCAATAGACAATGTCTATTATTGTATATCATAAATTTATATTTCTTACGACACATAAATCGATGATCTTGAAGCAGGAGAAAAGTGTGAAGTAAATGGATAGGATGTTATTGGATTTTCAAATATTTTTCTTATCACTGTCCGTAAAAGTTGGCTTTGGTATATTTAATAGTTGTACATTCAAAGTGTCGTATGTAAGGGTTTTCACACAAGTAATAGTAACATCTAGTTCTTATGAAGAAATGGAGAATTGCAAAGTTAGACGGGATTTGAATACATTATTCATTGACATAGTATCTTTTTTATGCAAAAAAAAAATGGGTAGCAGGTGAGTGAAAGAAGTTATTTGCAGTGATTCAGTTAACTCACTTGCTGAGATTGATGATATCTTTGATTGGTCGAGAATGTATGAGAGATATGTGAATCTATAAACAGAAGAGAAAACAAGTAACAAGATTTGGAGTATAGGATTAGTGAATGTTGGGTGTGTTATGTGGTTCTTTGATTTCAAAGAAATTGTTTATCTCTATGCAAATAATTTTGATTTAAGAAAGAGGGAAATTAAGCTAGGAGTGATAAAGGTTCCTCTGAATCCAAATGCATTTATATGGTTATTCAAGTTATCAGAATTGAATAAGTGTTTAGCATTGTTCGTTGTGAATATTTCTTGGAGTCAAAAGAATGCAAAATTGTCATTGTGCGGGAATACATTTTTGTAACTTTTGAGGTTCCTTTCGATCTTTATCTTGTAGATATTTCTTTGTTTAAGAAATCATTTAGGGATTTTTGTTGGCTCTTTTCTCGCGTCGTAGGGATAGAAAGCAAATCACATGTTTCGAAATGATTTTTCTATGTGCTTTATGAGACATATAAAAATAATTGTATTTTTGATTGGGCTCATGCCATTTCGAATGAATTAGCTGCTTAGTTACATATATTACCCAATAATAATGTCTTTTTTATGATGGCATATCTGATAACATTTCTCGTGTCAAGGCATGTGTTTGATGGTTTACCCTGTAATCCTAGATTCAACTTTCACGAGGAACCAATGTAATTATGGTATCCTATATTGTGGAAGCACAAAACTTCTTTAAAATTTTGTTTAATTCAAGATGTGTTTGTAAGGAAAGTGTATTACATGGTAATTGGACAAGAGCCTTCTCGAATATATGCATAGGCTAAGGCTTTCCTATCTGGAAAAGGGGAATATGAGGAAAGAGAAAGAAACACGTTTATATAAAAATATGGTTTTGAAGCTAGGCCATTTATTTTGCCAATGTTTGTTCTAGATAGATATTTTGTTGCTAAAGTCCTTAGAAAATATCGTCATTGGCTATATATATTTGAATAGAAAAAGAAAATACAATTTATTTCTTTTCCATTTACTGTTGGAAAAGTGATTGTGAAGAATACAACTCACACTAACATTTTTGCAAAGTATTTAGATGTTTTTAACTTAAATGAAGCTAAAGCTATTAAAGGATTTGATAGAGGAAGAATTTTTATGAAACACCTTGATTCTATGAGGTACGTGAACTTGTTTATGAGAAGTAGAGAACAAAGCGAAGAAAGTCAGAGTGTATCAACAAAATATCAAAAAAGGTTGATAGATGTTGAATAGATCACTGAAAAAAATATCATTGGGAAAGGAGAAATATTTAAGAAAAGAGGCACAATTCCTATGGGACAGTTTGAATCTTGCACATGCAGTACTGGTACAAGTTCATTTTCGAGCAAAAGAAGGAAAAAATATACTGGAAGCCAAAAAATGGTTGATGATAAACTATTAGGTGAAGTGGATGACGAAGAGCCTTCTCGTAGAGTAAGTCCATAAATATCGCATATGGTTGAATCATTTAGATCCAAGGGTGTAGCTAAAATGGAGATCATTGAAGAAGTCATGGACATGGAAGTTGATAGCGTTGTACTTCCTAATTGGGTTAGTACTTGTTTGCAAGAAAATCAGAAAATAATGGAGGAAATTGTTGAAGATGAAATTAATTTTGATGACTGTTTTGTCACATTACAGGATGCAAATTATGAGAAAGGTGGTAAGATATTTAAGATTGAAATGATACAACTTTTTGACAAAAATATTTTTGATCAAACATAATTGAATGTTGATCTATCTTCGGTTGAAATTCCAGGGTTGATGAAATTGCATCAAGCTTCTAGTGAAGCACTTGCAAATCTTGTTGGTCAACGACAAGCATAAAATATGAAGTTGAAGGAAAAAATAGAAGAGCTAGAAGATACCTTGATCCTGGGAAGACCCCATTAGCGATTCATAGACCACCATTGTTAATTTCTAGTCCGAACAAATTTAACATATTTGAGAAACTTTTCAATCTTCTGAGTGTAGTGAAATCATATATCATTAGTAATATATCTGAGAGGTTGTAGATTATTGAATTTGCATGGAAAGTTTCTTTTGAGTAGTGACATTTAGAGCAGAGAATTAGGTCTTCTTTCAAATTGGTCAAAAGTGAGATGTTGGGAGACAGGGAATTTGTAGCAAATGAGCTATTAACTTTTAGTCATTAGCTTGATTCATTGTCTGAACTAGAAAAGGATAAACAAGGTATGTTGGATGTTCATTAGACGAGGCAGATCAGGGTTGCATGGTATGAGAAAATTAAAACATTAGAGGGAATTATTTCTAAGTGTGGAGACATAGAAAATTGAAGAGAAGATGCATAATATCTCAAGGTGGTAGTGATTGTTCGAGATTTAAACAGTTTGTGTATTACGTATGAGTGTGTATTAGCGAAGGAGAAGTTGATTATTAATCTGAATAAGATCAAACAATACTATGTGATGTGCCTAGGTATTGCAACAAGAATGTTGCAACTCCCAGGTCTACCAAATTTACCTATCAACCCGGGTTTTGTAAAAAATTGGAGGTGACAGTGCTATATGCACAAGTAAAAGTGAAGGGACTTCCTATTGTCACTGCTCATTTGGCAAGAGACCCCAGGGGTTCCAAGCCAGACTTCTATAGGGTCAGAAGAAACTTAATTCTTTGATAGAAGAAGAGAAAATATATTCTAAGAGAGAGCTACTCTACCGCAGTAATGAAGAAAACAACATGTAATGATAAACGACACCATAACCTAATTAACCAATTAAACAACTATGCTAAGCAAAATTACTAAATCAATCACTAACCTAATGCTGCTATCTAAGTTGCAGAGGTAAAGAGCATCAAATTGTACTAAGGTGTAAGCAAAGAAACTTAATCTAAATCGGTTTTCAAGCGGAAGAGTAATTGAAGGTCGAAATCAGTGAAAGGAGGATGTAAGGAAGCAGTAGTGCATAAGAACCGTTGGATCAACCAACGAACAAAAGATGAACGGTGGAGATCTTATCGCGAAGGCTTAAGTGACTAGATAAATGAATAGGGTGAACGCACAGGATGAATGACGGAGATCTTATCATGGAGATTAAGTCAAGAAATGGACGGACATGATTAATCAGAGGATGGATGGCGTAGATCGTATCACGGGAAAAAGAAACGTGCGGAAATGATGGAGTGGGTTTCGAAGGCGGTAAGTAGTTTCTCATGCGCCCTCAAGGCCATAAGCTGTATTTTGAAATTTCACGCGATTAGCCTAACTGCGCAACACGTAGCACGAGAAAACCACCTTTCTTGCGTGCTCTCGAGTAGATAACAGTCATGCAAGAATCCACACGAGATTGTGCGATAGCCAGTGGATCAGGCTAGACAGATCAACGCTGGAGATCAACCAAGTTAGTTGGTGATCAGGTGACGCGATAGCTGTCAGATCAAGCGAGGCAGATCAACGGTGGAGATTACAGAAGGGTAAAGAAAACATGCAGAAATGATGGAGCGGGTTTTTGAAGGCAGTAAGCAAGTTATCATGTGCCCTCAAAGCTGTAAGCTGTATTCTGAAATTTTACGTGATTATCCTAACTGACTGACATGTAGAATGAGAAAACCACTTTTCTCAAGTGCTCTTGAGCGGATAACAGTCGTGCAAGAGTCCACGCGATATTGCATGATAGCTGTAGGATCAGGCGAGGCAGATCAACGGTGGGGGCTTAAAGTGCATAAAGTGTTGAGGTGATGCGATAACCGTCAGATCAGGCGAGGCAGATCAATGGTGGGGACTTAAAGCACATAAAGTTAGTGGAAGACTTCACGCGAGGTAGCAGTTGTATAAACAAATGAATCAGACGGTGATTGGGAAGGTTTGTTGTGGATCAAATGGTAATGAAACGATGCATGAAGAATGTGCTGAATATGGTTTCAAATGAAAAATGACATAAAAACTAGTTAGGGTGGACAAGTAACTGCATCAAACTACAAAATCCATAGCTCATGCGAGAACCAGAAACCTATGTTTTTTGGGTTGCTGAAGGGTCTCTTCCTCAAGTCATGGTCCGCGAGGGAGGATATGAGGCTGAGACACCTGCACACAACCTTATGGTGATATTTTTCCTTTAGCTACCCTGTGAACTAAAAGAAGTCACAAATGGAAGTAAACTTAAGCACAACTTATCTACTCTACGCTACTCTAATGAAAATGCATCTATTTAAGCAAATGAACAGAACTAGAAAGGTACTTAAGCAAATGAACAAAATAGAAATCTATGCTACTTAAGAAAATAAACAATGAAAACCAGGAATCTATGCTAGCATACATGTACAGTAAAGAGGAGCTTGGCTGCTTGGGTTGGGCCCTAAACCAAGAGGTTCAGCCCTTTGAGTTAACTCAGAGCTGGCTCAAAATGAAACTCATTTTTATTATAAAAACCATGGATTACAGAACAAAATATCACAAGTCTTGCATCTCAGGAATAAAGTAGAGTTTTACAATAGAAGTTCCAATCCTACTGAGGTCCTAAGCCTCTCTATTTAGGAGTTGTCTTTAGTGCGACTTTTTGGAGATTCCGATGACGGAATCCGACGGAAAAAATTGAGGTTAAATCTTGATTTGTATTATTTAAAATGGTTTTTTAACTGCATATTTGGATTCAGCACCCTGAAAAACCCCTGGGATGCTTTTATTGTGCAGAAATTAGCTATCAAACTTGCGATTTCAATAAATTGCTGCTGGATTTTGACCGGAAAAACCCACCGGAAAAGCTTCCAAAAAGTCTCTTTAAAGACAACTCCCTCTATTTATACATCTTAAGTCTCCAAAGACTTCCTTCCAATTAGGGAGGCTAGGCTTCCTACTCAAGTTAAACTGGTTTCTGTCACTTTCTCTTGCTCGGCTGTCTTCTAGTCTTCAAAGTGATGGTTGTTTGCACTCTGAGCTGATGGAGGAATATTCGAATGGAGGGGTAGTAAATGAGGAGGATTTACCTCCTATAATTACTCTACTTTGTCCCATTCAAGTTTTTACCAAGGTCTTTGCCATAGTTCCTTGCTTTTACCCTTTTTCCTTTATTCTTGCATTTTTCCTTACTTTTATCCTTTATTCTTACATTACATGCACATTAAACCACAAAGCAAAATATCCAACTCTAACTCATCTCATAAACAAAATATAATCAAAAGTATGCAATAAGTTGTGAGAATAGTTGGTTTGACTAAGCTAGGAGGTGAATTAAGGCTAATTAAGGCCCATATAATTACCCAATGATGAGGCTCATCATCACCCTCTACTGAAAGTGTTGCTCATCCTCTAAGCAACTTAGTCAATGTCCATGTCCTTCATGGCTCTAGTAGCCTTTTTGACATCCCATGCTTTTGTTGTGGCCTCTTCTTGTTGTTCATAGAAGCTTGCTTTCCTTTCTACTTCTTCCCATTGCCTCTTTTCCTCTTCTTATTTTCTCCCTTCTAGCATCCCTAGGAGTAATGGTGGACTGAGTTTTAGGCCTATCCAATTGAACTTCAACCTTTGCATTGATTGCTTATACATAGGTGTCCTGTTGAGTGCCTCTCTCAACCTTTGAGGGGAGTGATATTCGCTAATCTTCAAGCTGTGTGGCAGTGTGTTCCATCTCCTTTAGCATGCATGTATATTATCATCTCTTAGCAGCCTAAACATATCCTCAAAATGTGAAATTTCTTGCTCTTGGGCAGCAATATATCTAGGTGCTAGTTGAGGATCATTTGCAATTAGATTATGGGTGCTGATTAGGGCCATGGGATTTGATTGCTCAGCTCTAATGAAAAAAGGTTCATTTTTCTCTCTGGCCAATATTCTTTTCATCTCTACAGCCCTTGACTTATCATGGTTCATCGATGATGCAAAAGCGATTGATTGTAGATCTCCCAACTCTACATTAGGATCCCAAATATTCATGTTTGTGAGGGCCATGTTGTGCAAGTAAAACTTAGCCATTTTGGCCCTATCCTCTAGTGCACTTTGATCACAAAGATCAATAAACTGCCTGCAGTCCTAAAATGGCATGGTGCCCCTTTGTGCTATAGTTTTAATATGAAATTTCAGCCATTGTTTTCTAAGGTAAAGAGCATAGGATTTAGCTGGAATCCTACGCTAGATGGCCTCTTTATGTTCTTTCTCCTCTATTTCGATGCCTTCTTCCTCTCTGTTTTTCTTATCTTCTTCCTCTTGTTGTTCTTTCTCCTATGTTTCAATGCCTTCTTCCTCTTCTGTTTCAGCATCATCCTCCTTCTCTTCTACTTCATCATGTTCCTCTGTGGGTTCTTCACCTTCTAAAAATAATTTCTTTTTTTCCACCTGACTGTCTGCTTTGTCTTCTTTTCTCCATGCAATTCCTAGGGGAAGTGTGGTGACCCTACTGATGAACTCTAGGGTGAGATCTATAGTGAGCCCTCTAACTATAACAGTGGCATGGATTCTGCTGTGTGGAGTGAGGGAATGAGCAAATTCTTGAGAAAATAGAGTTTCATGTGTATGTAATCCACTAGCTTTTTAGAGGACTTCTAGTTCATTTGCTTGTAAATGGGGATGGATTTTTAGATCCTACCTCTTTAGAATGGTGGCAGTGGACAATTCTCTTGATATTCCCTCTTGAACCCCTCTCTGCCTATCCTGTAGACTGCCTCTGTGTATCCTGTAGACTACTCCTGTAGACTATTCTTGTAGGAATTCTCTTGCAAAACGATGGATCCTTGCTTCCAATGGGTGGGCAGAGTTATGAGAGCTACTTGAGTGAGGGAGTTTCAAGGAGGTGGAATGCATGAATGCATGAAAACGATGTTTTGTTTCCCTTTATACCACCTCATCATTCCTACTCCTTGTAATCAACTCCCATAGTTGTCAAATCCATAGTTAACCACTTCTTTTCCTACTCCTCCTTTGTTGTTTGAGTTGATTGCAACCATGTGTGAGAGGACACCCTACTTTGTATGTGATGACTGAACAAAGGTGGCCAAGTTAACTAGCCACCTTTTCACTTACAAACCAAATACCTCTTAACCTTTACAAATTTTTATCAAATGATGCATATGAGTGAGTGATTGGGATACTTACCTGTGGTCTTGATGCCATGTTGCAGTTGTCAAAGATCAGAGGTGTTGCGTTGTCTATTTGTTGCATGGTCATTCTTCTTCATCCTTTACTATATGCTAATGGTTTCTTGGATTTTGAAGGTGTCTGTGACTAGAGATCTGATGATGTTGCTATTGTGGAGCTCCTCGATTACCACTTGGCAATGTTTGGTGTCTCCCTTAGAATTTCTTGATCACGTTGTTGGTTGGTGCTGTGAGGATATTGTAATGAATGGACAGAGGGAGCAGGAATGTGTGTGGATGTAGGGATGATGGTAATGGATGAGGTGATTGGTTAGATCATGTCTAGTATGAATTTTGGGTACCTAACCAATCTACCATTCAGGGGATCTTGTAGAAAACGCAATCTTTTCCTGAATTGAAGCAATGAAGTGAAAAACAAGGGAATTGATGGAGGGATGCATGGTAAGGAGTGGAGGAGATGAATATATGTGAGGCAGGGTTCCCTTTGGATCTTCTCTCTACTCCTTGATTGTCTTTCTCACCCACCTGCAAATAGCAATTATGTTTTTTCTTTCATTATATATATATATATATATATATATATATATATATATATATATATATATATATTAAAAACACCTAGGCTACCTCAGAGAGGTTTTCACCCTAGATATCTACCCTGGGCACCTCAAGGAAGGTTTTCACCCAGGGATCTTCTTACTCTTTTTCACTTTTTCTCATCCTTGGGCTGCCTCACGAGGTTTTCAACCCAAAGATGGGACTCAGGCACCTCATGGAGGTTTTCACCTAAATCCTTATTCTTTTTTTCTCTTTTTCAGTGCCCTGATGAGGGAGGAGCTGGAACTTGCTCCACCATCATCACTATCTTATTGATATTGTCAATGAACTCTTGTTTTGATAAAGGCCTCTTGTACATTTTCAATCGGTATCCATCAATAAGCAATGGAATGGCTTCTTCATCTATAGTTTTGATTTGCACTGAACCATTATCATGGCATCTTTCCACCACATAAGGTTTGAGCCATCTTGTCCTTAGCTTGCCCTTGAAGTCTTTATACCTAGAATCATATAACAATGCCCAATATCCCTCTTGAAATTTCTTCTCCTTGATATGTTTGTCATGTGAGATCTTCCTCTAAAGCTTAACTATCTTTGTATATAGGAGAGCCTACATTCTGAATTCATCCAAGCCATTCAAATGTAACAATCTTTCTTTCTGTGCATGACTGAGATCCAAATCTAGTTGGGCTACCATCCTCAATGTGTTATATTAAAACTCAATGGACAGCAAAGCATTTTTCCCATAGACCAGCTCATAGGTTGTAAATTCAGCGGTGGTCTTCCATGTTGTATTATAGGCCCAAGTGGCCTCAACTAGTCTCTCTGCCCAATCCTTCCTGCTGTTGCTCACTACCTTGGTTAAGATGTTCTCCAGTGCCCTGTTGGTCACCTCCACTTTCCCATTAGCTTGTGGATGATAAGGAGTGGAGGTCCTATGCTTGATTTTATGATGTCTGAGCAGTTCTTCAATCATGCTGGAGGTAAATTGGCTGCCTTGGTCTATGACTAGTTCTCTAGGGTACCCAAATTTGTAGAATACATTCTCCCTTAGGAACTCAGCCACCTTCTCTTCTATTGTTGCCTTAATTTCCTTAGTTTCAGCCCACTTAGTCAAACACCCCTCCACGCAGGGGGGTAAATCCCCCCTAGTTGGGGGGTCCGGGGGCCAGTGGTCCCCCGGTGGGGGTTTGGGGGCAATGCCCCCGAAGCTAAAAATAGATGAAAAATTGCCTTGTAAAAGTCTAGTAATTTCTAGTCAATCTGGGCTGTTCATTAGGTAGATGATCTGACGGTAGAAGTTATGTTTAATTTAGGGTTTTTTGCCCTAGAAGGCAACCCCTCACTATATATGAGGGAATTGTATTGCATCTATGTATATCTATATTCTGAGTGAGGAAGAGAGAGGAGATTGAGAGAGAAGAGGGAGTTACAGTGGATCTGATGTAGGTTGTATCTCTTCAGTTTGCTGGATAATATAATAAAAGAAGGACTGGTTGTTTCTACATGGACATAGCCCAAATTGGGTGAACCACGTATATCTGTGTCTTTCTTGTTTTATGCGTTTTCTGTGTTTATATTTCTGCAATATTTTATGTGTTCCATTGCTCTGTAATATATAATTTTCTAACAAACCTTTGCAAAATACATGTTCAATTACAAGATATGTCATGACCCAAACAACCACATACTTTCCAAGAGTTTATAACACAATCTTTAGTCAATTTTACATCAAAATCATAACAGAAACCAATACCCATTTATCAACTAAAAAGGCCAAAAGATATCACTATGTTGCATTCATAAGTGATGGAAAACACTTCATCACTTTTACAAACATCTTGCAAAATGTGATTTTTAAAATGTGGTCAAACTCAACTACTTAAAAATGCTACCAATTCCTTAATCAACAAAGTGAATGGGTCATCTTTCTATAGTTGATTAGCTTGTTGAACAAATTCATTGACACGTTCCCTTTCAATTTCTTTCTAGTCTTCCTTCGATAACTACTCTGGATGGATCTCCCAACATGTGGCTCTCTGATGTTCACCTCTGTTGCAATGACTACAAAAATTATTCTTCCTCCATACCTGCTTACTTTATTCCTTCCCTGATGTGGAGAAGGTTTTTCATGTCTTGTCCTCTTTCTTGTTGCCATTCTCTTCCAGTACTTGGAAACCATATGGTTATACAAGCCAGAAAAAATACATGGTTTTATATGCCATGATTTCTGCTCATCATTAATAATATTCTTGTAATCAAAAGGAACATTAGCATAACAAGACCTCTTATACCTTGCTCAGTTGTCTTTGGTGCGAATCTAGCGAGAGGAACTTGCCTTAGCTCTTCTTCTGCAATGCTCACAATCACAGGGAGATTGTGATGTGTTTTCAACATCCTCTTTCCTCAATGGTTTCGATAATGACTTGGATTTTTTGTCTGAAGAACCCCTTGATTTTGCTTCCTTCGAACTTTTTCCTTTAGTGTACCCCAATCCTGAAACAGGTATCTCTAAGCTTCCAACAGAAATAACATCATGTGAAAATGAAAATGAAGAATTAACAACATTGTTTATCTCAAGTATTGATTCTGAAGCAGGTGATGATGGATTTTCTAAGCTTTCATTGTACTTCAACTTTTCCAAGGTCTCTTTTATGGCTCGTAATTGAAGCTGTAATATTTTCTTCTCCTCTTCAGCTTCTTGTAGAAGTCTCTTCAATTCATCATTCTCTTCTTGAAGGCCCTTGTTGATCTCTTCATTTGAATGATGAGAGGAGGAGGAAGAAGAATAATATTCACCCAAAGATGGAGATGGAGCATCGTTCTCTATTCTCCCTTTCCCCCAATCCTCTTTTTCTATTTTCTCCTCATAACTTGCATACATTATATCTACCATGTTTTCCATCCTACAGAAGGCCTCATAGATATCTCTGTCATCCTCCATTTTGTTTCCTTGTTGCATGTTCAATCTATGGTTATCATTTACACTCGCAATTTGCATAAGCAAGAATAATGCTCTAATACCAAACTTGATATAGAGAATCTTAGGTACCAAAATTAACCAAGATCTTTTACTTTCGTGATCATAGCAGAATTGCATGTGAAAGAGTATCGAAAACCACATGTGGATACCTTAAAGAAGAGGAAGCATAAAGCCAGCCATCAAATCAAAGAACACACAGAAGTTGATAATGGAGTTCACCCAGTGTGGGTTATGTCTCCAGGCCCAGTGTCAAGAGTGGGTAGGTCGCTTCATTATTTTTTGCAAGATAATGATGAGTACATGATATATTCTTTGTCAATACAAGGATGAACCCCTTTTACCAGAATGGCATGTCTCTCCATGAGATGTTCTTCTATAAGAACTCTCACTCATATAAGCTCTCCTTCAGCATGACAAAATTACATCCTCTCACATAAAGTGGCATACAAGGATCCTCTCACAAAGTAGAAGACATGGATCTCAAAATCAAATCATCATCTCAAATGGACACATGGAAATAATGCATCTTATACCTCCAAGTCTGGGGATGACCTATAAATCATCCACTTGGATGGAGAAACAACATGTTCCATTATGTTCCTTGTGAAAAAATGAGTAATCTGAGTATAAACTCGACCCCCTTCTGTCTAGTTCAAATTTGGGCTCCCTGAGAATCTCAAAGATTCTCTTCTACTAGCTAACTAAAATTCAGCGTCTCAGAGGGAGAAACTGATCATGCCATCACTTTCCTTGCAAAAAACTGAGAAAAATGAGTATAAAGTCGGTCTGGTTTTGAAACTATCATTTTCAAGCCTCCAGGGAATCTTTAAGATTCCATGCAGATTCTTGCATCAAGGTTCCACCTTCATGGTTTCACCCTCAACCGTATGTCTCTGGAAAATCCATTGCTCAAATCAGAAAAACCATCTGCACGATCAGACTCTTAGTGAACTTCTGAGTAATCTTATTATAAAGTTGACATATTTCTCACGCTGTCAAAATTCAGTCCCTAAGGAATCAAAAAGATTCCTGGAATATTCCTTGTGTCAAGGTTCCGCTCCTCGATTTGCATGTTGGGTTCCATGCTCAAATCTCTCTATCCCCTAGTCAAATGGTTGAATCAATTTTTTATAATTTTCCTGGGCATTAATAACAAAGTGCCCCATTGGGTTGTTGGTAACGGTAATTAAATTTGGTGTCGGAGGCCCAGGTTCCAACCCCACCGCCTCCCCACTTGACATATTATTTTGTTGTTTTGTGTTGGTCATTCTATTAATGTGGATTAATGGAGGGTTGATCAATGGGCGAACCGGCCTGTGATTAGCACGGGTTCAATACTCGTCGACCCTGTTTTATGTGGTCGTTATAAAAAGTGGTCGGGTTGGGTCTCGAGTTCCCCGCAAGCCCCGACTCGTATATTATATAATAACAAACGATGGGATGGAGGGGTTGGTGGAATGCCACCCATATTTTCAATTATATATATATAGATATAGATATAGATATATATCTGTGTGTGTGTGTGTGTTAAGAGAAATCGGTCAAAAACCAGCAGTGAATTTTAGGGGTCATCGGAAAAAATAAGTAGGAGAAAATTTCGACATTTCCGACCACCGGAAACTATCATTGTTAAGGTCCAATTTGTCACCTTGTTAACAACCTCCAAATTTAGCAAGTCCGCCAGTTTTAGCTGGGCTCCAAATTTAGTTGGTGCTCTTCCAAATTTAGCAGTGAGCCTAGTTGACAAAAACTTTGACTAGCCATAACTTTTTCATACGAACTCAAATTGTGGTGTCATTTGCATCATTGTAAATGATCAGGAGCTCAGTACCAACTGTCGTAAAATGGTCAAAAATGAAAGTGCTCAGAACTGATTGGAACTTGAACGACCGGATAGAGCTTGTCTTCCTAATTCCAGCGCCGCAAACGGTTCGAAAAACGGTCGTCGTATGAGAAAGTTATGCCAAAAACAAAATCGCCCAATAACCCTTAGTTTTTGAATTTAAAAAAAAAAAAAAAAAATTTAAAAAAGAATATTCCATAGAATATTCCAAGGAATATTTCTTGTTGGCCAACCAATCATAGGCTGCCACGTGGCAGGCCCAGAGGCCGCCACGTGGCCCAGGATGACGTCAGCAAGCATATGTATGGGCGCATTGCAAAATTGTTGGGCAAATGGAGGTTTGAACCTAAGACCTCCTTCGCACAAACCAAACGCTTTACCAACACACCACAGGGATCACATGTGTTATTTTAGTGGCAGAAACGTTTCATAAAGTTTTAAAATGTTTTTGGGCGGGAAATGAAGGGGGCCAGCCCCTAAGCGCCAGCCCCCATTTCATGTGACCCTCGGCCCATAACCGTGGGCTCAACCCCCTTAACCGCCGGGCACGAAATCCGATGCAAACTGCCAGCCGAAAATTTTGGTCACATGCATTTATTAAAACTGCAGTTAAGTTGGCGGAGATTCTGGCAGGAGCGCCAAAATTGGCGGGCCCGCCATATTTGGCGGGCCCGCCATATTTGGCGGGCCTATCTGGACTTAACTAAAGTTAGCTGGAGTTTTTGTAGGGGCAGCTGGCAGTTGGGAGTAAATGGCCATAATTTTGGCTAGGAAAGGCGGTTTTGGACGAATTTTTTTTTCATTTTGGGTCTCTTCGACCTTCTGAAGCCATTGGCATAGGTTTCACAGCCATCTGAGGTCATTTGTAGGTGTTTTAGCTTCATGGAAGTTCCAGGAGCCACTAGGGCCAAATCAGTTTGGGAGTTGCATTGGGAATTGTGCAGCCATTGAATGTGGAACGAAGGTCATTCCTGAAGGTTTTCAGCATTCTAAATACATTTCTACAGCTCGTTTTTCCTTCTGAGGCATTCTTCTCACTGTTTAGCTTCAGGGAAGCTTTCAGGGCCACTAGGGCCATTTCAGTGTTGGAGATGTTTGGGGGCTATATTCATCCATTTTTGGTGATTCAAAAGCCTATGTCTGCTATTTTCGACCTTCTGAGTCTAATGGCAGAGGTTATAGAACCAATTGAGGTCATCTTCACCTCGAAATTCTCCATGCAAGTTTAAAGGGACACCAGGGCCAATTGGGGAAAGTACTGTATAAGGTACAAAATTCACTGTTTAGTGTTTGGGAAAGAGCACGTTTAGCTAATTCCTATCTTCTGATTCTGTATTTACAGTCAGATCTGTCCTTTGAGACACCCATATTCTTGTATTAGCCTTTGTAGCATTTTTAATACAAGAGGACAAGTCTAGTTGGAGAGGCTTGGTCCAGTAGATGTAGCCCAGAAGGGGTGAACTGCTTTATCATTTTGATGTCTTTATTTGCTGAAGATGATATGTTAAACAAAACTGATATAAAGTTTTAAACAGCAAATAAAAATAACTTGCATACACACATAATCACCTGTTCAGCTACAGAAAGTTACTTGTCTTATTCCGCAAGACCTTAAACTTCAAGTATGCGTATGTCAAAGACTTCTATGCGTTTACTTCGTTATTTCTTTAGGCAGAGCCTGTAGAGGGCCAGGTAGCCTCTGGAACTCATCCTCTTTTTAGAGGTGACATGTCCGGTGAATGCCCCTACAGTCTATCTTTGTATAAGAAATAAGAAGTTTACACATTTTTAGAGGTCATTTGGAGTGTCTAGCTCACAGTTGAAATTATTGGAAATGGATACCTTGCACCCTTAAACAAGTACATTCCATTTTCAGATCAGATGGTATCAGAGCACTAGGTTTGCTTGACTGACATCACTAGCTTGATTGTACAAGCTTGAACGGTGTCTTAAGCAGTGTTGAAGATTGACTGCTTTATTATTCTGCAAACTCCTTGTTGTTTGAGTTGCTGAAGCTCTTTTGTTCATTTCTATAATGACAATTTCCATAAGTGAGTTCTCAAAATCGTCCTCCTTCACAAGATTCTTTGATGAAGGCTTGAAGCAAGAAGTTTTCATCATGATGAATATGGTGAGAGAAATGTATGAGGATGAAAGAAAGAGCTCTAGACTTCAAGAGCAGTTGAATTCCATGAGAGAAGAGACGCAGTTGCTTTCTGACCAATTGCAGGAAATGGAAAGCCAACTTCATATTGCAAGCATGAATCTGGAAAGGATGCATGAGTTGGAGACACAACTCCTTGTTGCCAAAGAAGCCTTAGCCAGGTATCAGCTTGAAGAAGAGGTAAACAATTCTAGTTTATCTTCAAATTCTTATAAGAATGTTTATGTTGGTTCTTTTGAGAAACATACCAGAGGCATAGGGTCCAAGTTGATGTCCAAAATGGGATATGAAGGAAAAGGATTGGGCAAACATGCACAGGGTATAGTTGAGCCAATAATGGTTGAGGTAAGGCCTAAGAATTTGGGTCTTGGCTATGGACAATCTTGTGGAGAAAGTTCCAAAGCAGCTATGAAGGCAATTGAAACAGTTCCTAGAAGGAGTTTCATTTCAGGTTCTCTATCTCAAGGTTGTATCCTTGAGGAATGCAATGGTTTGAAACATGCTTTGCAGGAAGAAGGTGTGCATAAGAATGCACTTGAACAAGAGAATTGTGAAAGCTCTAAAACCATTGAAGGGATTGATGGTGTTCAAAAGGGAGCTTCTTCTTCATTTGATTCATCTCCTCATGAAGGTAATGAAGGTGAAAGACAAAGGTATAAATCTGATCTCCATCATACTTCCTTTGATCATGTAAAGCATGGAAAATTTCCACACAAGCATTGGAAAAGAATTGCATGTTCTTTTTGTGGTTTGGTTAACCATAGTGTTTCTAGATGTTGGAAAAGAATGGCAACATACAGGAAATTGTTGAAGGAAAGGAGGCAAGAAGCCAAAGTTTCATTGAACAATGCAAATCATGCTGTCAAGAAGATGAACATGTGTTGCACTTATTGCCATAAGCAGGGACATACTGCTGAAAGGTGTTGGACTCTGAATCCAACAATACTTCCATGAAAGTTAAAGAAATTGGAGAAAGAGTATGGCAAGAATGGGAAGGAATTTTCCATCATTGATATGTGTCAGGATGATACACATGTTGATATCGATGTGTAGTTAAAGGAAGCACCTTTGAAATGGATTGGTAAGAAATGGTTAGAATTCTTATCCAATTAAAGTTGCATGTCTTTTGATTGAATGCATTTCTTTGTTAAGGGAATGCAAGTTGCAGGATGGAAAAGCTGAGTATGAGACTCACTCTATTGCAGCGAAAGCTATATTCATTTCAGCTTTGAAAGTAGATGTACATGTGATCGAGGATCTTGTACTTATGATTGTACTTAAGAGAAAGTTGAAGGATAAACTGCATGCATGAGAATGATATGCATGAGCACATGGATCATGATGATTTCCTTGTATTTTAAACATGTATGTGCGATTAACTTGAAGGGTTGATTACTTTGTTTTTAACCATGCATGTAATGTAATATTGACTTGGAAAAAGTTAATTTGATCTCCAAGATTGTAAAGAGGAGAAAGGATGAAGTGTTTCATCTTTATAAGAGCCTTCTCATTTGGGAGGCAGCTCTTCTTCTGGAGCGGAGGTGCCATGGATGGGCATCGTGACAGCTGGCAAGCCCACATGTTCAGGAGAATATTTCAGCTCATATATCAGAAATTTTCATTGCTGGCTTCTGCAAACTTTCAATTTGTCTGGCGAACAAGCTTGGTCGGGATTCGACGAGTACTTGGTTTATGCAGCAACATTCGCCATGACAACAGTTGATAAGGCAGGAAATTTTGGCATTAGTATGCTCTTTTGGCTGAATGGAAGAGGATATTTCTGTTCCTCAAGTGCTGTACAGTTCAGTTCAGAGATTTAGTAAGCTTTTGGGGACCACAAGCCTTCTCATTTGGGAGGTGTGATCAGGAGCTCAGTACCAACTGTCGTAAAATGGTCAAAAATGAAAGTGTTCAAAACTGATTGGAACCTAAATGACTGGATAGATCTCGTCTTCCTGATTCCAACGCCACAAACGGTTCGAAAAACGGTCGCCGTATGAGAAAGTTATGCGAAAAACAAAATCGCCCAATAACCCTTAGTTTTTGAATTTTAAAAAAAAAATTAAAATTAAAAAAAAATATATTCCATAGAATATTCCGTGGAATATTCCAGGGAATATTCCTTGTTGGCCAACCAATCACAGGCTACCACATGGCAGGCCCAGAGGCCGCCACATGGCCCAGGATGACGTCAGCAAGCATATGTATGGGCACATTGCAAAATTGTTGGGCAGATGGAGGTTTGAACCTAAGACCTCCTTCACACAAACCAAACGCTTTACCAACACACCACAGGGATCACATGTGTTATTTTAGTGGCAGAAACGTTTCATAAAGTTTTAAAATGTTTTTGGGCAGGAAATGAAGGGGCCCAGCCCCTAAGCGCCAGCCCCATTTCATGTGACCCTCGTCCCATAACCGTGGGCTCAACCCCCTTAACCGCCGGGCACGAAATCCGATGCAAACTGCCAGCCGAAAATTTTGGTCACATGCATTTATTAAAACTGCAGTTAAGTTGGCGGAGATTCTGGCAGGAGCGCCAAAATTGGCGGACCCGCCATATTTGGCGGGCCTATCTGGACTTAACTAAAGTTAGCTGGAGTTTTTGTAGGGGCAGCTGGCAGTTGGGAGTAAATGGCCATAATTTTGGCTAGGAAAGGCGGTTTTGGACGAATTTTTTTTTTATTTTGGGTCTCTTCGACCTTCGGAAGCCATTGGCATAGGTGTCACAGCCATCTGAGGTCATTTGCAGGTGTTTTAGCTTCGTGGAAGTTCTAGGAGCTACTAGGGCCAAATCAGTTTGGGAGCTGCATTGGGAATTGTGCAGCCATTGAATGTGGAACGAAGGTCATTCCTGAAGGTTTTCAGCATTCTAAATCTATTTCTACAGCTCGTTTTTCCTTCTGAGGCATTCTTCTCACTGTTTAGCTTCAGGGAAGCTTTCAGGGCCACTAGGGCCATTTCAGTGTTGGAGCTGTTTGGGGGCTATGTTCATCCATTTTTGGTGATTCAAAAGCCTATGTATGTTATTTTCAACCTTCTGAGTCTAATGGAAAAGGTTTTAGAACCAATTGAGGTCATCTTCACCTCGAAATTCTCCATGCAAGTTTAAAGGGCCACTAGGGCCAATTGGGGAAAGTATTGTATAAGGTACAAAATTCACTGTTTAGTGTTTGGGAAAGAGCATGTTTAGCTAATTCCTATCTTCTGATTCTGTATTTATAGTCAGATCTGTCCTTTGAGGCACTCATATTCTTGTATTAGCCTTTGTAGCATTTTTAATACAAGAGGACAAGTCTAGTTGGAGAGGCTTGGTCCAGCAGATGTAGCCAGAAGGGGTGAACTGCTTTATCATTTTGATGTCTTTATTTGCTGAAGATGATATGTTAAACAAAACTAATATAAAGTTTTAAACAGCAAATAAAAATAACTTGCATACACACATAATCACCTGTTCAGCTACAGAAATTTACTTGTCTTATTCCCAAGACCTTAAACTTCAAGTATGCGTATGTCAAAGACTTCTATGTGTTTACTTCGTTATTTCTTTAGGTAGAGCCTGTAGAGGGCCAGGTAGCCTCTGGAACTCATCCTCTTTTTAGAGGTGACATGTCCAGTGAATTCCCCTACAGTCTATCTCTGTATAAGAAATAAGAAGTTTACACATTTTTAGAGGTCATTTGGAGTGTCTAGCTCACAGTTGAAATTATTGGAAATGGATACCTTGCACCCTTAAACAAGTACATTCCATTTTCAGATCAGTAAAGCATGTGACAAGCTCTTTGATATGACTCTAATTTCAATGCAATCAAAGGACCTTTATTTTTTATCTTTTCCTAAAGCCACCTTTAATCTTGAAGCCACCTGGATCATTGCTATAGGTAGCAATACAACTACCTTGAAGTTTGACGAAATAGTCTCATCCTTGTTGTCGAAGGAGATTATACAAAAAAATATGGAGAGCAAGAATGGAGATGCCTTGTTTGTAAGAGAATGGTCCCAGAACATAAATAAAAATAAGTCCTCAAGTGGGAGATCTAAATCTCCAAGAAAACCTGTGATGGTATGTTGGAAATGTAGAAAAGAATGGAACTACAAAAAGGATTGTAAATCTAAACCTCTTGAGAAAGGAAAGGGATCCGATGATGCTCCTTCTGCAAAGGCGAAAACCACCTCAAATGAAGGTGGGGATGTGTACTTAGCTTCTTCTTACTACACATATAGATCATGAGGCATGTTTGATCAGGTGCATCCTTTCACTTCACTCCCCATAGGGAGTGGTTTTTTGAGTATGAGAAATATGATGGTGGTGATGTCTTCTTAGGGGATGAAAAGAAGGCTAGAATCATCAGACGGGGAAAATTCAAGTTGAATTTGCAAGGTGGAAGGATTAGAACACTTCCTGGTGCTCTGCATATTACTGTAATGGGCAGAAATCTGATTTATGTAAGTAATATGGATGATGCAGGTGTAAAAAAAGTGTTCCATAAAGATACCTTCAAGATGGTTTGGGGAGCACTCGTATTGATGCTGGGAGTTTAGATTAGAACTATGTACAACCTTCTGGGTAGTATTATTATTGATGGGTGCAACAATTTTGTGTTTCCTGAAAGTGGAGCAAGATATCTAGTGGTCTCTAGAGAAAAGACCATGCTATGGCATCAAAGGCTTGGACATATTGGAGAGAAGGGCCTTCACATATTGCATGGTAATGATATCATAGAAGGTATGTCTAATTACTCTTTGGATTTATATTTTATGAGTATTGTTTATATGGGAAGTAGAATTGAGTGAGTTTCCTCTCATGTGCTAAGAAGGCAAAAGGAATATTAGAGCTTGTGCACAATGATGTGTTTGGACCTATGTCAGTTCCATCATGGGTAAGCCTATGTACTATGTCTCATTTATAGATGACTTCTCGAGGAATACATAGATATATTTCCTCAGGAAGAAATATGAAGTCTTTGACAGGATTAAAGAATTTAAGGCTTTGGTGGAAAATCAGATAGAGAAGAAAATCAAGTGGTTGAGGACATATAATGGTGGATAGTTCTGCAAGAAGTAATTTAAAGAGTTTTGTAAGAAGTGTGGTATATCACAGTAGAAAACTACTCCATACACACCTCAACAAAATGGATTTGCAGAAATTATGAACAGGATGTTAATGAAAAGGCAAGAAGCATGCTCAATGGTGTAGGGTTAGAACATGAATTTTGGGCAAAGACAGTGGATACTGCATGTTACCTGTTTAATAGATCACCTTCATAAGTATTGGAGGATAAGACCCCACATGAGGTGTGGATTGGTAAGAAACCCTCTCTCACACATCTCAGGGTATTCGACAGTCATGCATATGTACATGTTCCAAAGGAGAAAAGAACTAAGTTAGATAGTAAATGTGAAAGGCGCATCTTGATGAAAATAATGCAAGAAAGTCTCAATTTTGATTTTACGTTAATCAAATTGAGGAAATTCGAAATTCCACATCAACAGACAACTTGGAGGAGTTAACTGAGGTGAAATGGCTCTTGTAACTTAGTTAAGAACAGTCAATTCAAGTTAATGAGTTGAAGTTTAGTTTACTTGAGTTGATTCCTTAAAAATATGAATATAACTTAGTTAATTCGAGTTAAGTCCATGAAGTTCAATTGTATACAGTGATTCCTAAATTTTAGGAGCCGAGGTTGAGTTAATTTCAGATGTAGCAACTTAATTCAGATAAATTGAGTTATGGTCAATTAAACTAGTTCTAACTATTGGAGGAACTAGTGGAAGGTTAAGTTGTGGAAGTGGAACTTCAACCACACTTAGTGATCATCCAAATAATTAATCAATCAGCTTAAATTAGGTCATGCATGCCGAGAATTAGAGTTACCCAGTTTAGATGGAGATTTCAAGGTAGTGTATTGTCATTTGTAGATTATTGCAATGTGTACAGGTGGTGCATGCAGTCGGAGGAAGAGCCTAGAGTAATTGTGAAATGCAATTGAGGGAATTTCCTAATTAATAGGGGCTTAATTCCTTAAGGAAAAATTCAAGGAAATAGGAGCTTGGAAGGCTTGAAAATTGGCTAAGTGTTGGTCAAAGTTAGTCAGTCAGGTAGGGAGATAGACTAGACATTGGGAGATGAAATACAATAGTCTCCCTCTCCTTGTATATATTCATGTTCCATCTTAATGCAAAACACAATTCAATTTGTGGAGTTACCACCTGACCTGACATGGTATCATAGCCAACTCCCATTTTAGATTTGTAACTCCTATTCCTACCATGAATCCCTGCCATGGAAACAACATTCTCTTATTTTTGCCTTGAATAGTTTGGTGTGTATGTTGTCTGCGTATATGTGGAAGTCGATACCTTTCGAGCCCATGCTAGTGGTGTAGAAGCTGAGACCCCATGTTGGTGGTGTCTTCACCCATACATGAGCTCTAGAGTGATGGTACGTTGAAATACTATGGTTACGTATGGTGTAAGTTTTGGTGTTGAGAGGTGGAACCTGCTTCTGTGTTAAAAAAAAATTTGAAGGTTGTGAGGGATGAACACTTCTGAAATTATGTGTTGACTATGAGCTTCATTATGCATATATCTTTGGTTGTTGGAGTTGAATTCAACATCAAATGACTGGAGGACTCTGCATTGAAATGCTATTCGAAACCCATGATGTGGTGAATTGTGCATGTTGTTGTGTGTTGATTGAGGACCTGACTTTGTTTGGTGGAGCACGGGGTCATAATTAAAGGTGGAATTGATGTATTGAACTCCATATGCATTGAACTCCATTTTTTGAAGGTCGTATGGTTCAATGGTATCTCCTTCTTGAAGACTGAAATGATATATATTGACTGTGCATGGTATAAGTGGTATGGTACGAAGACCTCCCTTGTTTTCATGAAGACTGTATTTGGAGTAGTTTTTTTTTAACCATAATTCATTATATTAAAGTCGTGAGTTCACCACTTATGAAGTATGTGTTTACATTATGAAGTGCATGCCTTACTATATGGTGATGCTTATATTATAAAGTGCATTATGGTCGAATGACATGCCTTATGGTGATATTATGAAGTGCATTATAGTGGAATGACATGCCTTAATATATGGCGATGTTTAATATATGGTTTGAATAGTAATATTATATGTTGGTATATTGTGTGCGTAGTGATATTATATGGTGGAGAGCCTTCATATGCACAGTAAAGAGTGAAATTTTTATTTTCTAAAGCAGATAGTTTTTTTTTAGAATGCAATCACTTATCTCAATTGTGGGAGTGGTTCTCTCTAGCAAACAAAACTATCTTGAGTGGTCCTGGAAGATAAACCAAACCCTCATTTTCAATGAGTTATGGAAAGGGGTTTTTGAAGGAGAAGGAGACAATGCACCTGAGAATCCCACTTTAGATAAGGAGCTTGCCATTTGGGAAAATAAGAAAAGAAAGACCTATGCCTTGATTACAACATCAGTAAATGAATAGGTGAGTCGACATATTTCACCATTTTCAAATGCTTTTGAAGCCTTAAAGAAGATGAAGGAATTCCATGACTCACACTTTGAACTTGAAGTTATTCAATTGATGGTTAAGACATTTAGTCTTGAGTTAAAAAATGATGACCCTATTGCCTTAGCATCAGAAGTAAGATCCATTATGCATGACATAAAATCCACTGCTATTGAAATAGATATTCCTCTCATAGCTTATGTCAAGGCACTATATCCCACCTATTCACATTATCTTGAGTCATTACAAGCAAGTGGTAACCTTAAAGAGATTACCTTTGACTCCCTTGAGAATAAGTTTGTTGAAAGAGAGAAGGCTTTTGGGAAGAAGAAAACTCCTCAATCTATTGAAGAAGTTGTGTGCCTTGCACAGAAGGAGAAGAATCATGCACAAGATTCTTCTAGAGGAAGAGGTGGTCGAAGAGGAAGAGGAAGGAGGAATTTTAGAGGCAGGGGGGCAGACAGTTCCAAGGAGAAATGTTTGATCTTCATTGCATATGATACAATAGAGATGGACGTGATGCTTACACTTGTAAGTTACCTTGGGACCAAATTGACCAAGAAATAAATTAAGAGAGGTAAAACAACTGAAAAAGGGAAAGGTAAAGCGCATGAATCCACTCATTGTGTTTTGGCACATTGCAACATTGGAGTAACTAAAGAATTATTCAATGCTTCACTTGCTTCATGTAAATATGTGATCCAGGTGGATCTTCAGATACAATGGCATGGAAAAACTTAGAAATCAAAGTGGTCGGAATGAAGTCAACTCGGGACCAGAATGTAGATCTCGTCTTCCTAATTCCAACGATGCAAATGGTGCTTCAATCCGAGTCTGGATGATGAAGTTATTGCAAAAAGAAGGGCTCTTCAATCCTTAAGAAAAAGAGGAATTTTCTTTAAAAATAGGTCTTAAAACCTTAAAGGCAAATTGCAATTGGAGGTTGCATGTGGGCGGACTTAAGGTTTGGGCCTTGGAACCACCGATCGCCGATCTCCGATCAGAGCAGATCAGTGGATTGGAGGCAATCGCAATCGGTAGTCATATATATATGGTATATTGGCAATCGGGCAGTGCGATCGGTGATTAATCAGATCGGCGGAACCTCTAGCAGACCCCGAGGTGACATATGTGGGGGATGCCGACGCGATCGGCCAATATCAGCGATCAACGATCGGCAGTCGGTCTTTCTCGAGTACCAGGACAGGGACACAATGATATGTCGATTTGTGATCTCCACGCAGACCCAATATAGATTATATGCCTAATTTAATAATATTTGAAATCCGGGTGAATGGGTTTTAGTAGATTTCTTAGTGTTTACACGATTTTTGGAAGTTTTATCGTTTTAAACGATAAGAGGCCATTTACAGGAACGGTTGCGTCCACCGATACTTCCACTCTAGCAACCTCTCTTATTAATCAAGCAAGCCCCGATTTAAAGGGGATCTTGTCTGAAAATCCATTATAAAAGGGATCAAGTAAAGAGCACGGGGGGAGAGGCAATTTTAATGGTTGCATCATGTTGTTTCGCAAAGGCCGAGAACATCTGTTGAGCTGTTTTGAACAGTTACACAATTCCAGTCCCTTCTACAGGTGCGGGAAGCTTTGGTGCTGCATACCACTCCATCTCAGGCATTCATTTCATAGCCATCAGGAAGATTGGAGGTATAAGCCTCTTTATGGACAAATTGATGAATGTAATTCTATTTATTAATGCCATTTAATAAGAAAGGCCTCCCCATTGTTGAGCAGGGCCTGGAGATGTAGTCCAAATTGGACGAACTCCGTTATCAAGCCTTGGTGTTATCTTTTTTGCCTTTTATGTGTTTTCTTCTCCTTTTCATATGTGCACATTTATGTGTTAAGCTGCAATTTTATATGCAATTCTTTTCTATACATCTATAAGCGAAAACATCTTGGATCAAGTGGTATCGGAGCAGGGCTTTTTAGATGTGAATTGCATGTTTGTATGCTAACAATAGGTAGGCTTCAAAGAGCCGAAGGGAATCTAAAAACTTTCGATCCAGAGGTAGGGCGTGTACCTTGAAGAATAAACATGGCTGAAGAGGAAGCTCGTATTGAAGAGGAGTGCAATTTCAGAAAGACTTTCTAGTCAATGGCAGAAAATATCAGTCAACTGGTTATAATACTGGAAAAAGATGAAGAGAGGAATCCAGAAGGACAAGGTTCAGCACATGGGAATTATGGAGAAGAACCCCCTCCTTCTCCTTCTGGTGGTGAAGGTTCTTCTTCCCCTCACCACCATAATCAGAGAAATCCAAAGGATGCATCTAAGAAACATTTTTTAAAATTAGATGTTAAATTTGATCTTCCTGTGTTTAATGGTGAAAGTAACACAGAAAAGCTTAACAATTGGATCTGGCAGATTGAGGTTTATTGCAGAATTCAGCAAATCGTGGAGGATGAGCCAAAAATCCAGCTCGTCTCTCTACGGCTGGGTAGCACATCTCTCATTTGGTGGGAAAGTAAATTGCAGAGCAGTAAAAATGTGAGTAAGCTCTTTCCCTCATGGTCTGCTTTTACTTCTGCATTAAAGGAACAATTTTATCCCTTAGGATACAAACAGAAAGCTTTGATAAATTGGCAATATTTAAGGTAAGGCAAAGGGTAGGATGTTCAAAGTTTTTTTTAGGAAGCAAGCACTGAATTTGGGTATTGCACTAGATACACCCGAAGTTGTAACTAAGTATATTGGCTCACTGCATAGTTATATTTGGCATTCATTATTGTTGTTTGAACCAACCACTATTGACACAGCTAGTGTGAAAGCAATTCATATTGAGAACAGGGGCAAGAATGAAAGAGAGGACCAATTTAGAAAGCCACCGTTCAAACCTCCTAATGGTAAATCCAAAGCAAAATGGAAAGGGAAGGAAAAGAAAACAACAGCAACCAAAGAGGGAGAGCAACCTTATTGCAATCATTGCAAGAAAGAAGGCCACGATGATGATCATTGTTGGAAGCAACACCTAGAAAAACGCCCAAAGAAGTATGGAGGAAAAGGGAAGCAAAAAACAGTGGCAGCAACACAGCAAGACCTTGGATTAGATTCAGGAGATGAACCATTGGTCACAGCAGTGGGAACAAAAGGTACCCTTACACCTCCTTTTGATTCTAAATCACAAGGAAGCACCAGTTTTGTAGATGAGTCCATTTCAAATGATAGAAAAAGAATTGAATTGTTTCATATCAGAGTTGTAGTAAATCATACCAAAGTAGAAAATCTGTTTGATACGGGGTCCCAAGCAAATTTAATTGCAGAATCTCTGGTAAAGAAGCTAGGCTTAGAAACAAAACTGCACCCAAAGCCTTACCTAGTGGGATGGATACATCATAAAGCTAAATTGAATGTAACCCAGTAGTGCAAGGTAAAATTTGTGATTGCTTCTAAGTTGGTAGATGAAGTAGAGATGGATGTTATACCGCTGGACTTTTTTGGCATGGTATTAGGGAGCCCCCACCTATATGACAGAAAAGACGTATTTTTCCACCATGAGAATAAATATGACATCACTAAGGATGGGACAAAGTACATAGTGCGGGCTCATAAAAAAAAATTAAGCCAGCCTCGTAAGCGCTGGGCAGATGAAACGACTGGTGAACTCCATCAAGGCATGCATGCTTATGGTCGTTTGGGAAAAGGAGGCTGAATTTGCAGATGCGTTCCAAGGCTGTGATGGTAAGCATAAACAAGAATTGATGGATTTAATTGCTGATTATAATGCATTGTTTCAGGAGTTGTGGGGACTACCTCCACAAAGGGAGATTCAACACGAGATCCACCTGTTGCATGATGCCCCTCTGTCGAATATCGGCATGTACAGAATGTCAGCAATCGAAATAGAGGAGATCAAGCGTCAAGTGCAGGAATTGCTGGACTAAGGTGTGATCAGGCTTAGCTCCTCTCCATGCGGGTTTCCAATTGTTCTAGTGCCAAATAAGGACAACAGTTGGAGGATGTGCGTGGACTACCGTGCGCTCAACAAAATATTAGTGAAAAATCGCTATCCCCTCCCACGCATAGATAATTTATTGGATCAATTAAAAAATGTTTTATATTTCACAAAATTGGATCTGCGCAGTGGCTATCACCAGGTCTGCATTGCAAAGCAGGACGTGTGGAAAACTACTTTTAAAACCAAGCATGGGTTGTTCGAATGGATGGTAATTCCATTTTGGCTTTGCAACGCTTTAGCCACCTTTATGCGGGTTATGAATAATATATTTCAGCCTTTCATTGATGAGTTTGTTCTTGTATATTTAGATGGTATACTAGTTTTCAGCAAGAGTTGGTTTGAATATATGAGTCATGTAAAGAAAGTGCTTGATGTGCTGAAGAAAGAAAAACTTTTTGTAAAATTTTCAAAGTGTGAGTTCGGGAAAACCTCTTTGGGTTACCTAGGTCATATTGTTGGTCATGTTCAGTTAAAAATTGATCCCGCTAAAGTTGAAGCAATTGTAAATTGGCCTGAGCCTACTAGTGTAACTGAGGTCCGTAGCTTTCTAGGAACAGTCCAGTATTGGAGGAGATTTATTGCTAATTTCTCTATTATTGCAGCACCTTTGCACACATTGACAAGTGTGAAATAGGTCTTCCAATGGGGAGGAAGACAGCAGAAATCCTTCGAAACATTGAAGGAAAAAATTATCACCGCGCCAGTCTTAGCCTTACCCGATCTCCAACAGCCATTTGAGATCGAAACCGATGTCAGCGGCTATGCCATGGGAGCTGTACTGATGCAGCAAAAGAAGCCAATTTGTTACCATTCCAAGAAGTTTTCTCAAGCTGTGATAAACTATCCCACCTATGACAATGAGCTTTATGCCTTGGTACAGAGTGTGAAAAAGTGGAAACACTATCTGATCAGCAAGGAGACCATCATCCATAGATATTCAGCCCTTGCAGTACCTTCAGTAACAAACCAATTTGCAGCAAACTCATCATTTTAAGTGGATGGGCTTTCTTCAACAGTTTCATCTGGTAATAAATTATAAGAAGGGCACTAGTAATAACGTGGCTGACATGCTATCTCGCCCTCCTATTTCTGCTTCTGTTATTTTGCATAATGCTTCATTGTCTTTTGAAAGTTATGCTGAACAATATGCTAACGATGATGACTTTAAGGAGGTTTATGCAAAACTAACCCATGGTTCACAGGTGGACAACTATCACTTGCAAGGGAAATTGTTGTATCACCTTGGTAAATTGTGTATTCCCACAGGAGAAAGAGTGCATGTAATTCGAGAGGCCCAAACCTCTCTTGTGTCTGAACACTTTGGTGTCGAGAAGACTTTAAGTCATGTACAAATATTTTTCTTTTGGCCTCGTATGAAAAACATTGTGACTCGCTATGTAAAGGTTTGTGTGATGTGTTCTGTTTCAAAGCCCTCTAATAGAAAACTTTGGCTCTACACACCACTCCTTATTCCGAGTCGTCCATGGGAAAGTGTGTCAATGGACTTTGTAGGAGGTCTACCTTTGTCTAGGTAGGGTTAGGAATATTTGTATGTCGTCTTTGACCGGTTTAGCAAAATGTGCATTCTTATGCCTTGTAAAAAGCATATTACTGCAGAGCAGACTACTTCTCTTTTCTTTCAATATATTTGGGTCCACTTTGAATTACCCACATCAATTGTGTCAAATCGAGACTCTCACTTCCTTGGGGAGTTCTGGACCAACTTTTGGAGGATGATGGATACCAAACTGAAAAGAAGCATGGCATTTCACCCGCAAACCGACGGGCAGACAAAGGTTGTCAACCATACAGTGGTACACCTATTACGAGGCTATTGTGGGAAACATCTCAAGTTGTGGGATTAACATCTCCCCTATATACAACATTCCTATAGCCGAGCAGTGCATTCATCGACACAACGTTTACCCTTCGAGACATGCTTTGGTTACCTACCAAAGGACCCTTTAGACATGGTATTTGGAAGGGAGGATGGCTCCAGTGGACGTAATGATAAAGACAAAGCTCAGAAGTTCATTTAGCGAATCCAAATGATTCACCAAGCAGTGCAAGAACAGTTGGAAAAGATTCAAGCCCGTTACAAGGCTCGACATGATAAACACCGAGTTGACCATCAATTCCAAGTGGGTGACAAGGTGTGGTTCCACATCAGCAAAGACAGGATGAAGGGAGAAGGAAAGAAGTTGCAGCCAATCTGGTATGGACCATTCACCATATTGGAGAAGATTGGGAATAATGCCTTTTGTCTTGACTTGCCGGTATATATGCAGATGTACTCAGTAGTGAATGTGGAGAACCTGAAGCTGTATGAACCACCTTTGATCATGGACACTGATGAGGTGGGCACAATTCCTACCATCGATGATTTTGCACCTGAATATCTCGATGAGTTGCCCGAAGACATCATCCTCGACAGAAGAACCAGGACTTCACGGCAAGGAGATGTAGAATACCTTCGAGTTGGATTCAAGGGAATGCATCCCAGCAAGGCCAGATGGCTAGAGAAAGAGAAAGTGAGGTCACAGTACCCTCACTTGGCAATTGACTAATGAAAAGATTTTGGCAGTCCAAAGCTCCTCAATGGGGAGGATTGATCCAGGTGGATCTTCAGATACAATGGCATGGAAAAACTCAGAAATAAAAGTGATTAGAATGAAGTCAACTCAGGATCAGAATGTATATCTCATCTTCCTGATTCCAACGGTGCAAATGGTGCTTCAATCCGAGTCCAGATGATGAAGTTATTTCAAAAAGAAGGGCTCTTCAATCCTTAAGAAAAAGAGGAATTTCCTTTAAAAATGGGTCTTAAAACCTTAAAGGCAAATCGCAATTGGAGGTTGCATGTTGGCAAACTTAAGGTTTGGACCTTGGAACCACCAATCGCCGATCTCCAATTAGATCGGATCGGCGGATCGCAGGCAATTGCAATCGGCGGTCATATTTATATATATATATGGTATATCGGCAATCGGGCAGTGCGATTAGCGATTAATTGGATTGGTGGAACCTCTAGCAAACCCTGGGCAATATATGTGGGGGATGTCGATGTGCTCGGCATTCGGTCTTTCCCGAGTACCAAGACAGGGACACATCGATATGCCGATTCGCGATATCCATGCAGACCCGATATAGATTATATGCCCGATTTAATAATATTTGAAATCCAGGTGAACGGGTTTTGGCAGATTTCTTAGTGTTTTCAAGATTTTTGGAATTTTTATTGTTTTAAATGATAAGAGGCCATTTACAGGAACGATTGTGTCCGCCAATATTTCCACTCTACCAACATCTCTTATTAACCAGGCAAGCCCCGATTTAAAGGGGATCTTGTCTGAAAATCCATTATAAAAGGGATCAAGTGAAGAGCACGGGGGGAGAGGCAATTTTAGTGGTTTTAGCACGCTGTTTCGTAGAGGCCGAGAACATTTGTTGAGCTGTTTTGAACAGTTACACAATTCCAGTCCCTTCTCAGCTACGAGAAACTTTGGTGCTACATATCGCTCCATCTCAGGAAGTCATTTCATAGCCATCAGGCAAATTGGAGGTATAAGCCTCTTTATGGATAGATTGATGAATATAATTCTGTTTATTCATGCAATTTAATAAGAAAGGCCTTCCCATTGTTGTGCAGGGCCCAGAGACGTAGTCCAAATTGAACGAACTCTGTTATCAAGCCTTGGTGTTCTATTTTATGCCTTTTATGTGTTTTCTTCTCCTTTTCATATGTGAATATTTATGTATTAAGCTACAATTTTATATGCAATTCTTTTCTATACATCCATAAGCGAAAACATCTTGGATCAGTATGATTGGTTGCTTTATTCAGGAGCAACTTGCCACATGAATTTTAGGAGAGATTTCTTTGAAGAATTCACTGATAATGTTGGTGGAGAAATATACTTTGCAAACAAGTCAAAACTCAATCCATCATGGCTTGGCACCATCAAGCTCAAACTTCCTAGTCTTCTAGACTTTCTTCCGCATGATGTTTTATATATCCCGAAGCTGAGGAGAAACTTATTGTCTTTAGTCCACATCCACCAACAAGGACACTCCATTCATATATTTGATGGCAAGGTTTAGGTCAAAAAGCATCAGATAACTCACTTGTCATGACTGGGATAGAAGAAGAAAGAATTCTGAAGCTGCAAGGAACCTCTACTTGTGCACAAAAATTCTCATATAGTTCTCACTATGATGAAGGTACATTTCCATCAAGTCTTTTATGGCATGCTAGATTTGGACACTTGAACTATAAAAGCCTTTGTTTTTTGAAGAAAAATGGTGTTACTGGTTTGCCTACATTTCCTAGGAAACTTAAGCAATGTGATGCTTGTATCTTAGGAAAGAACAACAAACAGTTGTTTGAATGATTCTCATTCTAGAGCACATAGAAAACTTGAACTCGTTCATTCAGATTTATGTGGCCTAATGCCTTTTCCTTCCGCAAATGGTAATTAATATATGACATTTATTGATGACTACACCAGAATGCGTTGGGCTTATTTATTGAAGAAAACATATGAAGATTTTGATACATTCAAGAACTTTCATGCATGGGTTGAAAATGATCCACAATCTCATAGTGGCTCTATTCGCACTAATAATGGAAAAGAATACACTTTAAATGAATTTGAAAACTATATTCGCCAACATGGGATCAAACATCAAACAACTGTGCCCTGTAATCCCTAATAGAATGGAGTAGCTGAAATAATGAACAAGACAATCTTAAATATGGTATGTTCCATGATGTTTTTCAAGAATGTTAAACTAATGTTTTAGGCTAATGCAGTTCTAGGTGTTGTGTATATAAAGAATATGTGTCCATCTAATGCTATAAAAAACAAGACTCCCTATGAAATGTGATATGGCCACATTCCTTCGGTGAGGCATCTCAGGGTTTTTGGTTCCACCTGTTATGCCTTAATACCTAAGGAACAAAGAAACGAACTTGGTGCAAGGAGTCGCAAGTGTATCTTCTTGGGGTACTCAAATACCACCAAAGCATACCATCTCTATGATGAATTCAATAAAAAGTTTATAATATCTAGAGATGTGGTATTTCTTGAATCTTCCAAGGATGACAATGTTGTTGAGTGGCATATTGATCGCTTGGATAAATTCAGACATGCAAAATATTTTCAAGAGTTTGATAATGAGATTCCACATCTTGAAGGGGGGATTCCTATATTGGATCAATTTCTGGAATCTTCTTCTGAAGCACTCTCTCCCCCACATGAAGCTCCAACCACGGATCCAAATGACACTTTAAGTGATGTGATTGGTAGAATTGGGAGAATAAATCTTGATTCAGCCCCAACTCAGTCAACTGAGTAGCCTGGACCATCTCAAAAAGGTCCTCCAAAATGGCTGACAAAGACACTTTAAAGTGTTTGTACTGATGAGGTTGGAAAGACAGGAACAAGAAGCTCAACCAGACAAAATGGAGGTGACGTAGAATATTTTGATTCACCAATAGATATGGATGTTTCTTATGATTGTGAATTGATTTTTTCTACAGATTTCAAACCAGCGTCCTTTAAAGAAGTCGCTTCTCATGATGAATGGAAAGAAGTGATGCCAAAATAATATGATGCTTTGATAAAGAATGGCACGTGGAAGTTGGTTGATCCTCCATTGGGAACCAAACCAATAGGTTGCAAGTAGGCCTTCAAGGACAAGTATAAAGCATATGGCTCACTTGAAAAGCATAAAGTCAGGCTTGTGGCAAAAGTTTTTGCACAAAAGGAAGGGGTTGACTATGAGGAGACTTTTTCCCCCACAAAAAAATGGGCTACCATTTGGACAGACTTTTCCTTGGCAGCACAGAATAGTTGGAAAGTCCATCAAATGGATGTAAAAACGGATTTCTTGAATGGAGATATGAAAGAGAATGTTTTTATGTCCAAACTAGAAGGATTTATTGTGAAGGGTCAAGAACATAAAGTATGCAAGCTTATAAAATCCTTATATGGCCTCAAGCAAGCACCGTGAGCCGGATACGAGAAGTTAATTGAGCGTCTTCTGAAACTCAACTTCAAACATTATGATCTTGATGATACAACTTTGTTTGTCAAGAAAGTTGGAAAAATAGTTGTATATCTTGTGGTGTATGTAGATGATATTCTGATGACTGGGAACAATGAGATCTACATTGCATCCATAAAGAAGGAATTCAGGAAAGGTTTTGAAATGAAAAATTTGGGCTATGTTCACTACTATCCTGGTACTAAAGTAACTTAACATATAAAGTTTATATTCCTCTCTCAGAAGAAGTACATTGGAGATCTGTTGAACAGGTTTGGCATGGATGAGTGCAATCCTTTGACTACTCCAATGGAATAGAACTTAATGCTCAAATCCACTGAAGGAAAAGAATTTTAGGATGCAATGAAGTATAGACAGCTCGTAGGAAGTCTCAACTACCTTACTACTACTAGACCAGACATTTCATTTTTTATTGGAATCCTCTATAGGTTTATGCAAAATCCTTGTGAGGGTAATTGGTCTGCTGCAAAAAGAGTTCTAAATTACTTGAAGGGAACTCAAGAATTTGGACTTAAGTATGCACAGGTGGGTGACTTTAGTTTGATTGGATAATCTGATTCAGACTTCGATGGAGATAAATAAATTGGGCTATCTACTTTAGGTTATGTTATGAGTCCTGGATCAGGAGTTGTCTCCTGGAGGTCACGCAAACAATCAGTTCCAGCAGATTCCACAACTGAGGCAGAATATGTGGCAACAACTGAAGCAACAAAGGAAATTGCGTGGCTAGGGAAAATTCTAGAATATTTTCAGGAGAAACAAGTGCATTCAACTCCTCTCTTGATTGACAACACTTCTACAATAAATTTGGACAAGAACCCAAAGTTCCATGATTGAACGAAGCACATCAACACAAAATACCATCTGATTCGACATCATGTTGATGCCAAGACAATCCACCTACATCATTGTTCCACAAATGAGCATATTGCAGACATCTTCACCAAAGCACTTGAAAGAGAACAGTTTGAAAGATTCATAATGATGGTTGGACTCACCAACATCCCTTCATATTAAGGTGGGGAATGTTGACACCTAATCTTTGGGATTAGATAAATCCATGTAATAGAAAAATAAATAGAATTGGAATACAAAGAGACATTGGGAGGTGAAACCCAATAGTCTCTCTCTCCATGTATATATTCATGTTCAATCTTAATGCAAAACACAATTCAATTCGTGGAGTTACCTCTTGGGCTAACAATTTTGAGCAGTTTCTTTCCCCTAGATAAATCTCTAAGAATGTGTGATTTTTAATTTTTCATGTTTGTGATTTGTGTTCTAGATTGTGAATTAATGTCCGCAGAGTAGTAGAGTAGGTTCAAGTCCTATGATTTAGTAAATTTCACGAGAAATTTCAAATCGACATCCTAATTTCTACACATATTTAGTGGGTATAAGGATGGTTTAAAACGTTATAAGCTTTCGAACCCAAAAGCAAGGAAGGTTGTGTACAACTGAGATGTGGTGTTTAGAGAGGTGAAGGATGTTATTAAACACGAAGTCCTACCAAAAGAACTTGAAAATATAGAGTTTGAAATGGAGGAGGAAGAATTGGACTCTACAACAAAACAAAAATCAAAAGAGGAAGAGCCACATACTCTAGTTTTGAGAGAATCAGTTCAAGAGAGAAGGAAGCTGCAGAGGTATAGTCCATCTGCTTTTTGTTCAAATTTTTCTTTATTTATTACTGATGATGATCCTAGAACTGTCAGGGTGGCAGTGGATTTAGAGGATGGGAAACTTTGGAAAGAGGCCATGGTTGAAGAAATGGAATCTTGAGGGTTGGGATCTCATGGAGTTGTTGGCTAGAAGAAAACCCATTGACATGAAATGGGTGTTTAAGAAGAAGATTAATGCAAAAGGAAAGGTGGCAACATACAAAGCTCGATTGGTAGCAAAAGGTTATTCCCAAGTGTCAGGAATTGATTTTGGTGATATATTTTCTCCTATTGCCAAGTTATCTTCTATTAGATTACTTTTATTTGTTGTTGCTACTTTTGATTTTGAAGTAGAGCAGATGGATGTGAAGACAACATTTTTTCATAGGGATCTGGAAGAAGAGATCTACATGAAGAAACCTAAAGACTTTGTAGTGAAGAGCAAGAAGAACTAGTATGCAAGTTAAAAAAGTCTCTGTATGGGTTAAAACGGTCACCAAGGATGTGGTATCGGAAATTATATATATATGGTGACTTGGCCTCACTAAGAGAAAAGCAGATCAATGTGTGTATTTTAAATTAATTGGTGACTGTGTTATTTATTTACTTTTGTATGTGGATGATATGTTGTTGATTGGAAATGAAAAATAAATTATCCAGGATTTGAAGACTCAATTGTCCTTTAAATTTGACATGAAGGATCTTGGTGCCACAAATTATATTTTGGGCATGGAAATTAAACGAGATCAGGCAAAGAGGAAGCTTTGGTTAAACCATAGTAAGTATGTCAAGACAACATTGCAGAGGTTTAATATGCAGGATAGTAAACTAGTGAAGGTTCATATTCCTGTAGGTGTAAATTAATATGAAGAGGACATGTCTCGTGTTCCATATGTGAGTGCAGTTGGTAGCCTGGTGTATGTAATGGTTTGCACCAGACCAAACATTGCACATGCAGTGGGAGTAGAGTAGGTTTATGTCAAAACCAGGGAAGGAGCATTGGATAGCAGGGAAACGAGTTTTCAAGTATCTGTGTGGCATTATTGATTATGGTTTGTGCTACTAAGGAAGACCAAGATTGGATAGAGTTTTTGGACATTTGTGGCTTTGTTGATGCAACCGGGCTAGAGATCTGGATCGAAGAAGAGCTACAAGTGGGTATGTGTTTAACCTATTTGGAGGAGCAGTCAGTTGGATGAGTAATAGGCAATGTGTAGTGGCACTTTCAACTATAGAGGTTGAATACATGACAACCACTCATGCAAGCAATGAAACAGTTTGGTTGCGAAGATTGTGTTCAAGTATGGGGTTGGTACAATGAGCTATAAGGATAGGCTGTGATAGCCAAAGTGTAATTTTCTTTGCAAATAACCCTACTTATCATTAAAAGACAAATTACATTGATGTTTAGTATCACTTTGTGAGGGATATAGTTGAAGACAAAAAGGTGTTGTTGGTAAAGGTGGACATTTTGAAGAATGTTGTAGATGCATTGACGAATTCTGTGAGCACTAAGAAGTTTTCTTGGTGTAGAGAAACAATGGGCATTGCAGCCTTGGATCAATGACTATGCACTTCCGTGGTCCCCTATGTGGAAAGAAAACAACAAGTTGGAAAATGTTGGGTATGTGTTATATTCTTTCCACGACTGGCCTTGGAAAAACAATTCTGGGCAATTTTGTGCATGGTTTTGGGCATAATGGTTTTCTTCCCATGGTATTTTGTAGATCTAATCAAGGGAACTACGGTTATGTTCTAATCCAGGGTTAGTGGATTGGGGTTTATGTATCTCCCACGGTCCCCTATGTGGAAATAAAACAACAAGTGAGAGAATGTTAGGTATGTGCTATATATAAAAAAAAGGAGCAGTTTTGCTCATGGTTTTAGGCATAATGGTTTTGTGCCCATGGTATTTTGTAGATCCGATCAAGGGAACCATGGTTATGTTCTAATCCACGGCTAGGTTATGTTCTAATCCACGGCTAGTGGATTGGGTTTATGAATGCTTCTGCACACACACACACATATAAACATTGAAAGGAACATAATGAAAAATCAATTTGGTAGTCTTTGACATTCAGGGGAAAACTTCTATGTTTGTTTTATGTTCTCATCATTATTTTTTTGTTTTAAGAATTCGTTTGCACGTAATTTTTGTACAGGGTTAAAACCTACCATGGTAACAGTTGAATCCAACCAAGAAATTTGGTAAATGATTTAGAAAAACAAAAACAAAATAAATAAATAAAGTGATTTCTATGACACTTAACCTCAACAAATTATATATATATATATATATATATATATATATATAGATATATATATATATATATATAGATATATATATTGCTCTTCAACCGAAATGACATGACTAAATACTTAACAACATTTACAAAATATACTTTTTTTTCATGAATAAAATTATATATATATATATAATATATTTTTTTTTGGATAAATTGAGTATTAAAACTTTATCTATAATTTCCAGATGCAATGATGCCTATATACATATTTATGAATTGATATGTTTAAATGATAATTAAGCACCAATACCCCATATATGATTAAACAAGTTATTATGAATAAATAATAATTAAGCACCAATATGCTATATATAATTAAACAAGTTATTATTAATAAATGATAATTAAACACCAATATACTATATATAATTAAACAAGCTATTGTTAATAATTGATAATTAAACACCAATATATTATATATGATTAATCAAATTATTGTTAATAATTGTAATAAAAATATTTATGATTAAAATAAATTATTAAAAAAGTTATTGTTAATAACTAAATAAAAACATTAATGTTTTTAATAACAACAACATTAATCCTTAAACAATATTTTTATTATTATAATTATTAATTTTTATTATTATCATCACAAAATTTTATAATATATATTGATGTAGTTCTATAAATATATAATACACATAGATGTGCATTATATTGATTAGATATTCATACATCCAAACTTTTGTTAATATATCTTTTTATAGTGTATTCAATTTGGTTAAAAAAACTTCCCCTGTATAGATTTTGAAATAATCTTAATTTCTCTAGAAAATTCATATTAAAATTTTTAGTAGATTTTACCACCAATCATATTGAGATGGGTATAATGATTGTGTTATATCCAAGATATAGATATTTTCTTGACTCATGTTTTATAAAGTGTAATCATCTTTTTAAATATGGTATAGTTTTATTAAAAAAAATATTATTTAAATTAATTATATTTATTAATAAAAAATATAGATTAATTATTTTTATTAATAAAAATTATAATTTAATTTATTAAGTATTTTATTTTATGCGTACAAATAAATAAATTATTATTATTATTTTGGCTTATTATTTAAATTTATTGAGTATTTTATTCATGCACACAAATAAATAAATTATTATTAGTATTTTGGTTTATTATTTTATTTTAAAAATGTCGAATGTCAGAATTCTAACAAGAAAAAGGTTTAATTTTGACTTGTGCCTTAGTCAAATTGAGTAAATCCAATTTCAGCATTAGTACGATAATTTGGTGGCAATTAACTTGTGTGATATAGCCCTTGTCTACTAGTCATCTCAGTAAATTCGAGTTATATGCTAGAAGTAAAGTTGTGCATGTAAAGATTGTTAAGATTTAGTAATCTAATTGAGTTATTGTTAGTTGAACTCAGTTAACTGAGCTCAACTAGCCAGTTGATGCACTTGAGTATAAATTTGAGTTGCTAGAAGTAGAGTTGTGCATGTAAAGATTGTTAAGATTTAGTAATCTAGTTGAGTTATTGTTAGTTGAACTTGGTTAACTAAGCTCAACTAGCTAGTTTAGCCAGTTGAGTAGTAGAATTGTTGTTAAACTCAATGCATGTAAAGATTGTTAAGGTTTAGTAATCTAGTTGAGTTATTGTTAGTTGAACTCAGAGCTCAACTAGCTAGTTTATTCAGTTGAGTAGTAGAATTATTGTTAAACTCAATGATCTCTCAGTTGACTAGTCAATCAGCAAAAAAAAAAGATAGTCATGCAGGGAATTTGAATTGCCTAGTTGAGGTGGAGGAAAAAGCATGTTTGTATCTATATTTGTATATTGTTGAGTTTACAGTGCTTTTGCACTGAGCAGGTGACTAATTCTTCAAGCTATTGCGCAAGGAAATAGGAATTTCTCCTATTTTTTAGGGGCTAATTCCTCCAAGATTTAGCAAGGAAATAGGGGCTTAGCTGAGGCTTGAATTAGCTAAGTGTTGGCCTGAGCAATTCAAGAAGAAGGAGAACATGATTTGTAGTGAAGGGTTTGCTTAAGATTCGAAGCAAGTCATTGTAATCGTTTCTCTTTTCATCTAAATTAATGCAAAGTAGTGGAGGGGTTTTTCCTAGTTGGTTTCCCCTAGAAATCATTGTGTACATATGGTTTTGTTTGTTGCATGTCATGTTGTTCTAAATTGTGATTTCCATTCTGCAAATTAGTAGAGTAGAATTTGTGTCTATTGATTTCAATTAGATTTCTTAAGTAGTTGCAATTTCTATCAAATTTCTACATGGTATTGGAGCTCTTGAAATCATAATAGTAACCAGTCAACGGTGAGCAAAATAAGGACCAACACACATATATCAGTTTGTATGAGAAATTAGAGAAAAGAGGGTAGATCTAAAGAGCCTAGATCCGGGCAATTTGAGGAACAAATTGCAAAAATAGGGAAAGGTTATTTGGAGCCCTAGATCAGTCAAGGAGTGATTGTATGTGGGCAAATTAGTGAGCCAACGTTTAGTGGAACAAAAAGGATTTATGATCATTGATATTGGCATATTAAGGAGCATAGATATTTCCCACGAGGAGATCGAGACTCAAAGGGAGTTTAGTTTCAAAGGAAGAAGCCCTATTGAAGTTAGTACTTCAAGGTTTGGGGAGATCAAACTCATTCTTGCAATAGTTGTAGCAATAGTGTGGAAGCAGCAGCAGAGTAATAACAATAGTAGTATGAGTAGATCATATTTTTCCATGCATGCAACTATGACCTCCAGGAGTGAGGTGGGGCGATGTAGAGCCTTAGTCCCATAGTCGCAAAGAATTAGGCAGGTTCCATAGGAGAGCAACAACAGTCGCAGTATACTCATCTCATGGATCAGTACCCTTGCTACAGGGGCCCCTAGTATTCAGTAGCAGACAAATCAGTGCCAGTTGGTACAATCAAACTTTGAGGGGCACAGAGAAGTGTTGATAACAGTGCAAGAGGCACAGTGCAAAATCAACAACACTGCAGTTTTCCTAGTAGACAGTTGCAAAGGCACATGTGATTCAGTATGTTTTGGATTCTTCTCAGTCGCAGTTGTTGCAGTAGCAACAACAATAGTGAGAGGTAGTGTTACAGTGCATTCCACAGGAGCTGGATTGGGGTTGTGCAGAGACCTTTTCTTGCTAAGAGGGAGTATTAGAAATTGTAGCAAGAAAAATGCTCAATTTTGACTTGTGTCTTAGTCAAATTGAGTAAATCGAATTTCCACATCAGCGGGGCAACTTGGTGGTGATTAACTTGTGTAACATGGCCCTCGTCTACTAGTTAGCTCAGTAAATTCGAGATATAGGCTAGAAGTAGAGTTGTGCATATAAAGATTGCTAAAATTTAGCAATCTAGTTGAGTTATTGTTAGTTGAACTCAGTTAACTAAGTTCAAGCAGCTAGTTGAGTCAATTGAAGGTCAGTTGAGTAGTAGAATTGTTGTTAAATGATCTCTCAGTTAACTAGTCAATCATCTAATAAAAGACATAGTCATGCATGGAATTCGAATTGCCTAGTTGAGGTGGAGGAAAATGCATGTTTGTATTTCTATTTGTATATTGTTGAGTGTACATTGCTTTTGCACTGAGCAAGGGATCAATTCCTCAAGTTATTATGCAAGGAAATAGAAATTTATCCTATTTTTTAGGGGTTAATTCCTCCAAGATTGCACAAGGAAATAGGGGCTTAGTTGAGGCTTGAATTTTAGTTGAAGCTTGAATTAGCTAAGTGTTGGCCAGAGCAAGAGAACGGGATTTGTAGTTAGGGTGTGCTTCCGATTTGAAGCAAATCATCATAATTGTTTCTATTTTCATCTAAATTAATGCAAAGCAGCGAAGAGGTTTTTCCTAGTTGAGTTCCCCTAGAAATCATTATGTACTTGTAGTTTTATTTGTTGCATGTCTATGTATGTTGTTCTAAATTATGATTTTATTTCCACAGATTAGTAGAGTAAAATTTGTGTTTCCTAATTTCAATGAGATTTCTTGAGCAAGTGCAATTTCTATCAAATTTCTACATTAAATAATTAAATATTTTAATCATTCATATGATTAAAATATTTTACACTAATAATTTTACTTTACTATTTAAATGTTTTTAATAATAGTAAATGTTTTTAATTTTGTAGTACCATTACATCATACAATTTAAAAAAATATAAAAATAAATAAAATTAAAATGGTTTAAAATATGCTTTTAAATGGTATAAAGATATACTGAAAACCCTATGCACAAAATCACATTATTGAAATTTAAGATTCCAAAAAATTCCTCCCAATCGAAAAAGTTGGCAAGAAAAGACCACAAATTTCAGCTACTATCACCTCTGCACGTCATGGTTGTGACCAGGTGGCTTGATGATGGTTATTGTACGTGAAATCCTTGAAACATTGTGGCCAGTCCGGTCTGCCACATTTTGTTTTGATCACCCATGGTATCAAAAGCATACATAGCAACGACATCTCCGACCCATTCTAAAGTGTCACCTTTGCCCTTCAACCTAGCGAATAGGTGAATGGAACGTTAAAACCTTGATTCCAGAAACTGTGGACAGTCCTCTCTGCCACATTTTTCTTTTTATCAGCTATGGTTCAAAACTGAACAATGCCAATTATTCATCGACATCTCCGACCGATAATCAGGAGTCTCTGATGAAAATATCAGAAGCACCTCCTCATTCTTCTTCGGCTTCTGGAGAATTGAAGCACTTCCCACCTGCCATCAAATTTATACTGTGGAGCAAGTTCTGCGAGAGATTTGCCTACCATGGCCTCGAGGCAATCCTCGCCTTATTCCTCTCAGAGCACCTCGGTCTCTCCCAGGTCCGATCCACGCAGATATTTCATCTCTTCACAATGGCAGGCTTTGTCACACCAATTCTAGGAGCTGTAATCAGTGACTCCTTCTTGGTAAACTATCAGAACTAATCTTCTTTAAGCTTCAGACTGAGTTCGATGAGTACATAACTATATTTTAAATGTTTTTTATTTTCAAATTGGGCGGATACACTAGGGCTAGCTTCAATGTTAGATTGAAGAATGATCTACTCACCAGTGGGATGCTATAACTTGGGGTGGGGATAGTTTAATTACCCTAAAAGTGGCTGGCTGCTCACATGTGAGTGAGATGCTATAGCTCGGGTTTGGGATAGTTTAATTACCCAAAAATAGTTATCCTCAATGTTAGATCGAAGAACGATCTGCTCACCAGTGGGATGCTATAGTTTGGGGTGGGAATAGTTTAATTACCCCAAAAGTGGCTCTCTGCTCACCAGTGAGATGCTATAGCTAGGTTTTGGGATAGTTTAATTACCCAAAAATAGCATAGTTTAATTACCCAAAAATAGCTTAAGAACAATCTGCTCACCAGTGAGATGCTATAGCTTCAGGTGGAAATAGTTTAATTACCCCAAAAATGGCTCTCTGCTCACCAGTGAGATGCTATAGCTTAAGTTGGGGATAGTTTAATTATCCAAAAATAACTCCCATCCTCATCCTCATCCTCATCCTCATCCTCATCCTCAACCCCACCCATGAAGTTGGAGATAATTTAATTATCTAAAAATAACTCCCCTCCTCATCCTCATCTTCAACCCCACCCATGAGCTTTGAACCTCAAAGCACTAAACCCCACCCAAACCAATTAATATATACCTAATAATTAGTCGATTAATACATTTATGTCTTGGTTTTGGTGTGGCAGGGCAAATACAGAACAATATTATATCTATCTCTTGTCTATGTACTGGGGATCTGGGTGATGTCCATGGCTGCAATACCAGATCTCAATCCTGTAACTCAAAAAGCTTCGAGCTATGTCATGTGGAGCACTGCCGCGGGTTTTTTACTCACTGCAGTTGGGGCCGGAGGGGTTAAACCCTGTGTCCCAGCATTCGGAGGAGACCAAATACAATTCTCTGTGCCCGATGGTCACACCAAAGAAAGGCTTCGGATGGCATTTTTCTCTGCTTTCTGCTTTGCAGTTAATGTGGGTGCCTTCGTATCGATCCTCCTCACGCCACTGTTGCGCGCCGATGTGTCATATGCAGCTGCTTTTGGTATTACTGTTCTTCTCATGGGTTTTTCTGTAGTTATACTCTGGGCTGGCAGGAAAGCTTATGTAGACAGACAGGCTGTTGGGGGTGTTTTCTCTACTGTGGCTAAAGTCATAGTTAGTGCTGTAAGGCTGAGAAGGGGTAGTTCTGGTTATGCAAATTATGAGCAAGTTTATTGTAAGGGAGGATCTAGCAGTGCTGCTCACTGGCTTGATGCTGCTAAGCTAAAATGCAGTGCAGAAGAAGTTGAAGATGTAAAAGCTGTAATGAGAGTGTGTGTTTTCTTCCTTCCTGCTTTTCTTTTTTGGTGCCTGCATGGTCAGAAGGCCTCTACCTGGGTTTTTCAGGCAAAACAGATGAATGGGCATGTGTCCTGGCTGGGAAATGTTGTGATCAGGCCAGATCAGATGCAGGTGATCACTCTGCATCTTGGATTGTTTATCTTGTCACTAACCAAATGTAGGAGGTTTGGCTTGCAGCTGCCATTATTTCCTTTTTAGTTTTCCTTAAAATCTTAAAACTACTGAAAATGAACAAATCAGCTGATAGTCTTGGACTTTAAACTAAGTAGTTCTTTTTGGGTTTAAGTGCTGGGTATGTATAAGCATTTGAAATTTGTTGAAAATATGTGCTTTCTTATGTTTAAAATTATTTTAAGGTTGTATATTTTAAGAATTAGATCATGGTTTTGCCTATGTTTTGGGCTGTGATTCCGCCACCTTGCCGGGGGATTGGGAATTTAGTATTTTTACTTGTTTAAAATTATTTTAAGATTGTATATTTTAAGAGTTAGATAATGGTTTTGACTATGTTTTGGGCTGTGATTCCGTCACCTTGCTTGAGGATTGGGCACTTAGTATTTTAGCTTGTTTAAAAGTATTTTAAGGTTGTATATTTTAAGAGTTAGATAATGGTTTTGACTATGTTTTGGGCTGTGATTCCGTCGCCTTGCTTGAGGATTGGGACTTTAGTATTTTTACTTCTTCATATTAAGATTAGGAACTCCTTTGTATTGGCATATTGCTTAGATTTAGCAAAGGGTACATACATAATGAATTGGGTGTACTCTTTCACATACATCAATTCACCTGTGAGATAAACAGAAATTCATTAGTGAGATAAACATAGATTCAAAATGGTTCACTTCATTAGCAAAACTATAAATCAATCAATGTTAATAGGATAGGGAGGGTGGCCCGGTGGGTCCTTATACACGAAACTAGAAGCTTGCACCTTAACACCTGGTTTTTGATTAACAAAGCTTCAAGTTCTAAACATTTTTTGTGTCTGATAAACCCTCTTAGAAGTATGGACCCTTGATGGCCTCTCATACCAGCGTTTGTCTAACATGAAGAAATAGGAGAACACATAATTAGAATCTGGAGCATATATTTAGATTGGTTCACTTACTCGGCAGAATTACAGTCAATCAATATTAATAGCACAGAAAGGGTCGATGCTTACACAAGAAACTTGGAGCTTTCACCTTGAAACCTAGTTTTTGATTGACAAAGCTTTAAGCTTTAGAATTTTTTTGGGTTTAATAAACCCCCATAGAAGTACATGGCTTTAATGGCCTCTCGGAGTAGAGCTTCTCTAACCTGAAGGGATAACTGCTTACAGAGAGGACAGAAATTAACCAAGTCTTGCAAACCTAAGATAAAATCATGCTGTCATCTTTTTCCAAATGTTATCTGGTCAATCCTAACCAGAAGAACTCACATTTCTCATTAATCTGATTTTTGCTAGAATGAAGCTTTGAATTCTCTTTCTCCCATTTCCAAGAAGTTTCATACTTTCCTATACAGTCGATATAAAAACATTATCCCCTTAGCATACTTTTTGAGGAAAATGTCCTTCAAGCAGCCTTATTCTACCCTACAAGAAGTATGTATGATGAATTTCTAAAATATATAAACTAGGCTAACATGATCAAGAATCTGCATTAACAGGCTCTTACTCCACTCCTGGTCCTCATTTTCATTCCGCTTGCTGATCAAGTGATTTATCCCTTCTTAAAGAAGTATGGGGTTGGTAAGAAAGCCACGACAAGGATAATTTTGGGCATGCTGCTATCTTCTGTTGCATTTTTTACGTCAGGGCTGCTCCAGTTAGCAATTGATAAGAGAGCCAATTCCTGGTCCATGGCATCTTATATTAACACTTTCTCAGATTCCGCCCCTGACCATAAGGTTCATATGGGATTGCTCATCTTAGCTTACCCAACTGAAAAGGAAAAGCAAATGTCAATTCTTTGGCAGGTACCTCAGCATGTAATAATGACAGCAGCAGAAGTGTTATTTATTGTCACTGGATTGGAATTTGCTTATTCGCAGGCCCCTGTCTCTATGAAATCGGTTGTTCAAGCAGTCTGGTGTTTGACAACTGCCGCAGGTTTCTCTCCTCTCCTCTCCTTACCTAATTAAGTAATATCAGGGGTGTCAAGGAATTTATACACAATATTAACCCAATACTGATTGCTCTGGCGTGGACAGGTGAGTTCGTCACTGTTTTAATTGTGGGTGTCATTGGAAACAAGCTATCGATAGCGAAGAGGTCATATGTGTTTGCAGTGGGAGGCATTATTGCAATGATGTTCATGGTGTGGTTAAGTGCATGTTTCAATGATTCAGATAATTCCAAAGATGAAGAAGTCAGGGTGACTGGAAATTCAGAAGATGAATCTATAGTACCTGAAATGGGGAAGCAAGCTGACCAATAAAACTAGTTTTCTTCAAATCATCTGTTTGATTAAATATATTGAAGCGCTATGCAACTGCGAAAGGTGGAGACATGCGGAGAATTGCTTTGCAGAATATTTGTTGAAGCAAACATGTTATACATGAAGTCATTTGAATCGACAATGTTCCACATATTTCGGACATAATCTGTACATATGTTTATATTTGGATACTTCTATTGTAAACATTATTTAGCATTTATTTTTTTATTATATGTGTAAATATATTTTTAATAATAATATCTAACTTGAGGTAGATATCAAATTGACATGTGAAGCATACTTAAGTTATGAAACCTATTTAAGTATACATATTCTGTTCTCTTTCCATTTGAACCTTTAATATTTTAGGGAAAAAAGATATATTCTTAACCATATGGATAACAAAAATATTTTGAGTACCATTAGTATTTAACCATTTAAAATGAGAATTTGAGAATTTACAAAGTTGAAAATATTTTATTCAAGCTCCAAAATATATACATATAAAATGAAATATTTATATGAAATTCAAATTTTGATAATTGAAATTACTTATTATTATTATTAAAATTAAAGAGAAGACAATATCATCTTGTAGACAGCCCCAAAGAATAGCTCAATTGGTTGAGCCTTCGTTACTAAGTACCTTGCCTATTGGGAGGTCATGAGGTCTAATATCCTCTATGCCCTTGGGGTTAAGCCTAATATATTAGGCTGTCTTTGATGGATCTTTGTGGATTACTGCCTGTCGACGTAGTGGCCACTCAGTGACCGCGAACCATGGTTGCCTTAAAAAAAAACATCATCCACTAGATTAAATGGAATGAATGTGAGGCATAACACCAACATAACTATAGAGGATCATAACTATAGAGGATTACTATGAAGGAGAAGATGCGAGCAATGAGGATAGCGTTAGATGAGCATTGGAGAAATTTGTTACTATGAGTTTGAAGAATCATGATAACATAGATATTTGTGAAAAAGTTGATTGAACATAAAATTGCCAATCTTCCTATTTTGATCAATTATAGGAAAAGAGAAATTTTGAAATACCATGAAGTTGAAGATATTGAAGAAAGACCTTTTGGAAAATCCAAGAAAGAGGCAAAACCATGATTTTAAAGGATATAGACTTCATGGTTATTGAAAAGCAATCATTTGTCCTATATTTGGAAGACACTGTAGAGAAAGACCCTATGAGGGTTGAGCAATAAAATCCAAGTGAGGGGGAAATCCATAATTGTAAGGTTCTTAGATTTCACTGCTCAACCCTCATAGAGCCTTCCTCCATAATGTCCACAAAATATAGGACAAAAACATGCTCCTCAATAAGCATGAATTTCAAATATTTTAAACTAGAACCAAGGTTTTGTATTATTAGCTTTCGAGGTTGTGTTATGATACAAAGATATAGAAAACTAGAAGTATGCACCATGTACACCAATGTGAACATGGAGAACAAATCCAATAGAGATGATAATAGGATAAACTCCTCCAAATACCCAAAGACATTCATACATGCAAATCACATGTCCACAATAATGACTGCATAATCTCTATATATACTGTTAAAATTGGAAACTAGGGCCAAACTCCATGTGGGTCATCTTATTTATGGCAGCTGATATTTTTCTTGGATTCCTCTCATTGAGAGGTGTAGGATTGATCTCAAGATCATCTGATTCCAACAAGTATTCATGGAGATATGAATTTATTTGTGTTATGGGACAATTCGTCAAGGTCAACCAGAAACCAAATTGCCCCCACTTCTTCTCAACGTTTTAGTATAAATAGAGGTGCCTTGAAGGTCATTTGGACACACACTTCTTGTGATCTCTTCCTCTCCACTTGTCTTTGGGTTTTTGGTGGGAGGAAGAGATCCTAAGAGACTATGTAGCCCTAAGAAGAGGATGCCCTAGCTCAAGGAGAAGGCATGCCCTAAATCTAGATGCAGGTAATGGAGAGAAGGCTCTATGTCCTAATGGAGGGCAACTCTTATGGTGGACACAATCCTAAACGTTGTCCATATCAAAGCTGCCCTAAACGTTCTCCATAATATAGCTGCACTAAACGTTGTTCATGATATAGCCACCCTAAATGCTGTCTCCTAGCCGCAGCACAAAAGGAAGAAACTGTGAGGAGTAAAGGGTTGTTTTAGGGTCAAATCATGGGTCCGAGTTGATGTCATGGAGGCCGAGGGTGCTAGCTGTTAGGCCGAGTTCTTGAGGGCTAAACGTTGATGCTTTGGACATGTTTTAAGGACCGAATGTTGTTGTGCTAGGCCGCAGGCCATAGCACCACAGCTGGGCTTGCGTAGGGCAGTAAAGGGTTGTGATATGCCCTAAGGTAGCAACATAGCAAGGGAGGGGTTCTCCTAAGGTATGCCACAGTCTTTCAAGGGTTGTTTGGGAGTCTGTTGGAGAATTCTAAGGCTACAACAATATGCCCTAACCAGACAGTCACAAACAGTGATAGGCAAACAAGGTTGGAGCAGCAAGGATCAGTTTGATGTTGCTGCCAATGTGTGAGGGTAGGTAGGAATGTCTTGATGGCCTAACATGTCCATGATGAAGGCCGTGCAATCTACTGTTAGAATGTCATCCAATGCAGCAAATAGAGAATCCTCTCAACAATGAACTAATGCAGTACATGATAAGATGTGACAGCGTTGCTATAAGGTGCAACATTATGTGGAATGCTGCTGCAACATAATAGGCATAATGAAGAAGTGTAGTGTAGCATGTTGTGTGCAGCACGTGATAACAAAGTACAACACAGTGATAATGAATGCTACATTGAGATACAGCATGATGATGTAGCACAGGCGGGTGTAGCATGATAATAAGGTACAACATGATGATGTAGTTCAGGGAGGTACAACAGTATGATGTGTGCAGCATTGTAATGAGGTACAACATGATGATTGGGTGCAGCAGAGTGAGGTGCAACATGGTGATGGAGTCACCTTGGATCAATGGAAGCAGTATGCATTCACCTAAGCTCAGATTGACTACTCATATGTTATCTTCCTAGAGAAGATCTATGCTATTATTTAGATAAGTCAAAAGGTTGAATTCTGATGTATATGTACTATCTCTCTCTCTACTAAACTATTGAAGAACATATAAAAAGAATTGATCAAGGGTTTCCCCACATTGGGGTTTGTCCCTGGCTAGCACCACATCTTGTGTCCTCTTGTCTTGGCTTGTTTTCTGCAATTTATCTTTATGTTATATCTGCATTTTACTATCATGTTAAATGTGATTGCTAATCTGGAATTGATATTGAGTTAATAAGAAAAATTTAAGTAAATTTCTCTCAGCATGGAACATGCCTAAAATTAACATGGTATCAGAGTTGAGGCGAAGACAAAGCCCAAGCAAGAGTGAAAGAGAAACCACTGAAGACAGTTGGAAAGGACAAAAGGCTCAATGGGTTCCTCATCCCTCTTCAAATTCACCAAGGGTGAAGTCGAAGCAGAGAATATTATCTGAGTGGCGCAACAGAAGCATCTGATGGCCTACCTAAAGATCACTTCAATGGGAAGTCCGGATCTAAGGGTGGAAGGAAAGGTAGATGCCTTGCTTGCAATAAGTTCGGCCATTATGCAAAGGAGTGTCCGAATGGTAGGGACACATCACTTGATGATGATAATAATCATTCCAGGGACATCTTCAATGATCGGAGGAATGACAGGTAATGCAGGTCATCAAGGAAATAGCCGAATCTTCAAAGAAAGCAAGGAACCCTAGGTATGAAGAATCAAATGTTGTTTCTGATAAGATAAAGGAGTGTTATCTTATATTGGCCCTCTCCACTACTTCTCCTCCAGACTCTTTGGGAATCTGGCTTATTAATTGTAGTGCTTCAAGGCACTTCATCGGATAGAAAGAAGCTCTCTCTAATTTGGTAGAGATGGAAACAATCGTGGAGATTATACTTGGAGTCAATGCCATTTATCCCAGAAAGGGTGTAGGGAATGCTACCCTTCAATTGAATAAGGGGTAGCACGATTCATTAACAAGAAGTTCTTTATGTACCTGATGTCAAGAAGAACTTGGTGTCCATTTCGGCAATGGAAATCAAAGGATTTAGGGTGGCATTCATCGATGGAAAGGTACGTGTTTGAAAATGGAATTTTCAAAAATTCTTTTACTCATGGGTTCAAGGTTGGCAATTTGTATCAAGTTGTAGGAAGTCCTCTGGGGACCATGTCAGTTGACACATCTCTTCTATAGCACCGAAGATCTGCTTATTATGGGGCCCTACCCGATGTGATTCTGATAGTGATAGGGATGCATGAATTCAAGAAAAGCATGAAGATACATGTCTAAGATGTATCGAAGGAAAATTTTACAAGGGGACCATTCCCTTCATGTAGCAAGTCCACAGGTTTGGAACAACTCGAGGGGTTTGAGATTCATGATCAGGAATCTCATGTATACTGGTTGAAGAAAGATCTCTATGATTTAGAGCTAACACCCTGAGCTTGATATGAGAGGATTGATAGTTGTCTAATGAAACTAAGATTCACTAGGAGTGAAGCCGATCCAAACCATTGCTTGAAGGTTGTGGATGATAGAGCTCTCATACTGGCACCTTATGAGGATGACCTCTTTCTGACAGGTGCAGACCCTCTCATTTGCAAAAGTAAGAGGGAGTTGGATTTCGGATTTATAATGGTAAACTGCAAGCCCGTGACTACCTCGATGCAGCTTAACTTTCATAGGTTATGTGATAGTGATTCCGGACCTGATTTTGGAAATGCCTCTGACTTTGATAAACTCATTCTAGCGTTGATTTTCTTGGTGAACTCTCATCTGGATATATGTTTTTCAGTTAGCATGTCGAGCTCATATATGGTTGAGCCTCACTAGATTGGTGCCAAGAATCATTTGAGATATCTTTAGGGCACAATCTCTCATGGATCGAGATACACTATCGGAAATGTGAAGCTACATGGTTATTTTGATGCTGATTGGACCGGCAATATGTTGGATAGCAAGAACACTTTTGGATGTTGTTTTTCTTTGGGTTCTGCTTCTCTATCCTGGATGACCAGGAAGCAGAAGTCGATTTCTTTGAGCACCGCTGAGATTGAATACATATCTACGAGTATGACCTCGTGTAAAGCTGCTTGGTTGAGGAATCTCTTCAGTGAGTTGTTTGGACACATGCTGGATACCACTGTGATCTTATGTGACAACTAGAGGGGGATTCGTTGTTGAGGAATCACGTATTCTATGATCACTCCAAGAATATAGACATCAGGTACCACTTTATCTAGGATATGGTACATCGATGAGCAAGAAGGCTCCATCGCATTGGGACTAATGTGCTGGTTGCAAATATTTTGTCGAAGCCCATGGGAAAGGTCAAATTTGTGACTTTCTGAGAACGACTAGGAGTCGTGGAGAGACTCTCTCCTAAGGGTCCTATATGATATGTACATTGAGCTTTGGGAGCTCTGGGGGATTAGGTGTACATCTTGGAGCGATGAGCAACCATAGGGTGAGTGGTTCAAGCCTTCCCCTAGTAGTTTTCTTTGTAGGCAGGATGAGTGGTTCATCCTTCTCCTACTGAGACACAGTCATAGGGTGAGTGGTTCAACCTTCCCCTTGTGATTTGTTGTGTATAGGGTGAGTGGTTCAGCCTTCCCCTGGGATACCCCTTGCGACATGTAGGCAGGATTAGTAGTTCATCCTTCTCCTATTGAGACATGCTACCCATGCAGTCTGGGACTCATGGGAAGTACCTCTCATCTGGCCAATGAGTAGGGAAATGAGGATAGGGACCATAGTAGTACCGATGGATGCATAGTGTTACTACCGTACTCCCTATGCTAGGATGATATTGATCTGGGATCAATGAAACTGAATTCCGGTCAGTATGAGTGGTTTGAGACACTCTCTTTTGGAACTGATTTCGGATCATTAAGAGTGATATAACTCACTCTCTGTTGGAACTAATTTCAGATCAGTAAGAGTGGTATGATACACTCTCTTTATTTGGAACTAATTTCATATCAGTAAGAGTGGTATGAGACACTCTCTTCATATGGGACTGACTTCGGGTTAGTAGAGAATGGTATGAGACATTCTTGATCAATTCTTCTTCTTCATAGTTCAGCAGAGCAGTGCAAGGCACTGATGGTAGAGATAACACAGTTTGGCAGATGGATTGGCGAATGGGGTTCTCCCAAGTTGAGAGGGAGTGTTAAAATTGGCAACTAGGGCCAAACTCCATGTGGGTCATCTTATTTATGGTAGCTGATAATTTTCTTGGATTCCTCTCGTAGAGAGGTGTAGGATTGATCTAAAGATCATTTGATTCCAACAAGTATTCATGGAGATATGAATTTATTTGTGTTATGGGACAATTCGTCAAGGTCGGCTAGCAACCAAATTTCCCCCACTTGTGCTCAACGTTTTAGTATAAATAGAGGTGCCTTGAAGGTCATTTGGACACACTCTTCGTGTGATCTCTTCCTCTCCACTTGTCTTTGGGTTTTTGGTGAGAGGAAGAGATCCTAAGAGACTACGCAGCCCTAAGAAGAGGATGCCCTAACTCAACGTTGTCATGGAGAAGGCATGCCCTATATCTAGATGCAGTCAATGGTGAGAAGGCTCTAGGTCCTAATGGAGGGCAACTCTTATGGTGGACACAAGCCTAAACATTGTCCATATCAAAGCTGCCCTAAACATTGTACATAATAGCTGCCCTAAATGATGGTCATGATATAGCCACCCTAAACGTTGTCTCCTAGCCGCAACACAGAAGGAAGAAATTGTGAGGAGTAAATGGTTGTTTTAGGGTCAAATCATGGGTCCGAGTTGATGTCATGTAGGCCAAGGGTGCTAGCTTTGAAGTCGAGTTCTTGAGGGCTAAACACTGATGCTTTGGACATGTTTTAAGGACCGAATGTTGTTGTTCTAGGCCGCAGGCCATATCACCACAGCTGGGCTTGCGTAGGGCAGTAAAGGGCTGTCATATGCCCTAAGGCAGCAATGTAGCAAGGGAGGGGTTCTCTTAAGGTATGTCGTAGTCTTTTAAGGGCTGTTTGGGAGTCTATTAAAGAAGTCCAAGGCTACAGCAATATGCCCTAACCACACAGTCACAAACAGTGATAGGAAAACAAGGTTGGAGCAACATGGATCAGTTTGATGTTGTTGCCAATGTGTGAGGGTAGGTAGGACTGCCTTGATGGCCTAACCTGTCCATGATGAAGGCTACCCAATCTACTATTAGAGTGTCATCCAATGCGGAAAATAGATAATCCTCTAAACAGTGAACTAATGCAGTACATGGTAAAATGTGACAATGTTGTTATAAGGTGCAGCATGATGTGGAATGCTGCTACAACATAATAGGCATCATGAAGAAGTGTAGTGTAGCATGTTGTGTGCAGCACTTAAATAACAAAGTACAACACAATGATAATGAATGCTACATTGAGATACAACATGATGATGCAACACAGGCAAGTGCAGCATGATAATAAGGTTCAACATGATGATGCAGTTCAGGGAGGTACAATAGTATGATGTGTGCAGCATTTTAATGAGGTACAACATGATGATTGGGTGTAGCACAGTGAGGTGCAGCATGGTGATGGAGTCACCTTGGATCATTGGAAGCAGTATGCCTTCACCTAAGCTCAGATCAGCTACTCATATGATATCTTCTTAGATAATATCTCTGTTGTTATTTAGATAAGTCAAAAGGTTGACTTCTGATGTATATGTACTATCTCTCTCTCTACTGAACTATTGAAGAACATATAAGAAGAATCGATCAAGGGTTTCCCCACATTGGGGTTTGTCCCTGGCTAGCACCAAATCTTGTGTCCTCTTGTCTTGGCTTGTTTTCTGTGATATAAGCTTATGTTCTATCTGCATTTTACTATCATATTAAATGTGATTTCTAATCTAGAATTGATATTGAGTTAATAAGAAAAATTGAAGTAAATTGGTCTCAGCATAGAACATACCTAAATTTAACATATACATATTCACACATTGCACATGTGGCCCCTTCAACACTAGGCCAACCATATTACATATACATTCACACATTACATTTAGTCCCAAATCTCACCCCCCAGAGGCAATACCATGTATATTTAACCCAATATATATTCCCCTTGGGATCATATCAAGTTGCTCCAAAAGTGTTTATACAATGCTTGGGGGTGTTTCAAGTCAAGTGAAGCACATGGTGTGGTGAATGGAATGAACTATACATTTTAGAAAGTAAGGATGAAAACCTATATTCAATATCTTGGTGGTTATGTATGAGACGTAGGACACAGTGGAAGAATAATATCAAAAGGATCCAGCTAGGCAATTACTAAAGATCAGAAGATGGAATTTACATGTAATGCCAAGGCTATGAATGCTCTACTCGTCGGTCTACCTAAATCAAAACTAGTCAAGGTCATGGATTGCACTACTGCAAAAACAATATGGGACAAGATAATCAACTATTATTGTTACACAGTAATTTGTCACCATCCCTGTTACTCCTCTTGTCGTACTTTGGAGGACTCATCCCGGGAGTTATAAGAAGTGACAAAGTCTAAGAAAACTTGCATTATGTTCCCTTGAGTATGTACTTCATGTTCCCTGAAGACACCTCCTACAGATTACCCCTGAAAAGTGCTCATTTTCCATTGGCGCAAGTCCACAGTATCTTACCCGCGCCAATCATGGAGATCCTCAAAAGAGGGCGCGACCATTGGCGCTCTGTCTTAGAGCAGCAGTCGCGCCAACCGAGTTTAGTCATGCTTTTTGCCTTAATGCACGTTCGACTGTTGTTTCCTTCATTACGTGGAGCTTTTTGAAGATAAAAAATCAGTCTTATGCCGAGCTCTATCCTATCTCCATCTTTAGTGGCTTTCGGGGAAAAGATGTTAATCCACAAAAGGTGTCCCGGTTCGTCGTATCCTCCTCCCTTCTTCATCTATATAAGCTTGTCCTTATGCATTTGACAAGCTAGTCGCTAGTGCTAAGAGTCAGAGTTATGGAGTGTTAGATGTTGAGTTCTTGAGTTCTTGGAGGAATGCTAATGAGAGCTAGGGAGGTTATGCTGCCGGAGTGGAGATGCAGTGCAAGACACATATAGTTACTCGCCCAGCCAGGAGAGGTTCAACGTCAGAACCATGGTTGTAACTTTTCCTGTTTATTATTAATTAATGAGCGACTGCTATTATAGTTCCAATCTCATTGTCTATTATGGTGTTGATTTATTTCCTTTCTGACTGAAATATAGTTATGCTTTGGTAGATTTTATGTTGGTATCTGTCTCTCCCTTTGCATGTGCAGGTGTTCATTTATAATCTGCTGGAGCGAGGGAGCGGGAATATCAGCTCTACCTCAAACATAGTGTTGGACTCCAGGTTGGTCTTTTTAATCCACCTTTGATGCATAACTAGGAACTTGGGTGGCAGCGTGGTTTGATTGTGGCTAGTTCTGCTTTAGACTAGTGGGATCGCCTCTGTCCGTAGAGGGGATTTACCTGTCCAACAATTTGGCGACTCTGCTGGGGAGAAGCTATTGAGTTTGTCTTGCATGATTGTTTTTCTCTCGCTTGCCTGAGTTAATGAACTTTCTGAGTCAGTTCTGAAATTGCTATCTATTGTTTGGTTCTTCTGGGCACTGTCAGTCAGACCCTGGGGAGTTATATTTTCTTTTTGAGTTAGTAAACGCGGCTGGCGCGTTTTTTCTTCTTACAGTCGCACCAGTTGGCGCATGTTGCTCCATAGGCACCCGCGCCAATTCATTGTTAGCGCGAGTTGCAGTTTTACAGTCACGCCATCTCTCTGAATTTTGCTAGTTTGATAGCTCAAAGCTCCTTAAACTCAGATTTTTTGTTTTCCATATCTTTTGCCTGCTTCTGGAAGTGTGTTGGACCTCTGTGTGACTGGTTGTTACTTTCATCCTTCAGTTGTTTGCTTATTTCTATCGATTTTGTATCCCAGCCCTAGAGTACCTAGTGGCTGTGCATGTCGAGCCTTCTGTGGGACGTAGTGGTTTGATCATCCAGTCAGCTTCTTGATTGTTTTCCGCACTCATCTAGTGATTCACTTCTAGCTTGCTTGGTTCTTGCTTGACTTCATTTGGTTCATTGAACGTCTTTGCGTTTTCCTTTGCTTTGATAGTTCATCTTCATGTTTCTGAAGTGGTTCTATGTCCTTTGAGTGATTGTGTTTGTACTTGTGGATATCTCTTCAGGTTTGTTTACATGCATTATGCTATCTTAAAAATCAAAAAACAAACGAGCTTTTTTGCATTATATTAGTTAGCATTTATTGTTATTTGTCGCTTTTAAAAAGAAAAGGAACAAGCTGTTATTTCTTGTTATTTGCTGCATTAGGATCTTTGTTACTTGCTTGATGATCATTTTGTTCGTGTGAAAAAATATATCTCTACTCTTCTGTAGGTAGAATTCATCGAATGAAACGATATACTTTTGGCATATAGATTGCATTTAGGAAGTTTGGAGAGACCACATACGGTAGGACCAAAAAACTGAAACATAATTGAAGATAAACTTTAAAATAAACTCAATCAACATAACAACGCATTGGAACATAACGCAAATACTCTAGAGGTCTAGGTTAGAAGACGTGTTCCGGCGTCTTTAAACCTGGTAGTTTATCGTCGAGTGGTTGGGTGATTCCTCCACGGTGAAACGATAAGTGCCAATACGGACTGAGCTCCCACGTACCGTCGCGTATATACGGGAGACCCCACTAGGCTATTATCCTTTATCCATAGGAAGCCGAGTCTGTCGCCCTACGATTCGCAATGCAATGAACACAGCATTCACGAAGATCGACCACCCGTACCCTAAAAAGTATTCTGTGGTTTTGCGAAAAGTTTGGCACACCCTTTACCTAGAATTCCAGAGCAGTCACTTTTGATCCTTTTCGGACTCCCTAAACGAAAAGGTGCCTGTGAGCGTCTTGTCACTTCGTGCTCATTAAACATTCGAAGGAGACTAGAGTCATCTTTTATCCTTTTCTCGACTCTTAAAAAATGAAAAGGTTAAGTTCAGTGTCTTAAAATTTATTTGACCACGATCACATATACCCCAGTTAAATTTTGCTTGCGTAGGGTTCTTTCTCGCTCAAATGGCATCCTTCCCTGAGCCCACCGGCCAAGGTGGTCCCCTGGCTGGTCCGATTCCTTCTATTGGAAATGTCGGTGTTCAGTATATCGCAACTTTGTCTTTGCCTGGGTTAACCATCGGTTTGCCCGTATGGTTGTTTTCAAACTCGGTGGTCTCGAGTGTGATAACTTCTGCTCCGAATGAACCCACCTCCCAGGTAATACCCACTTCGAATGTTACTTCTGACGTCAATGCCGTCCAAACCACCATGGCAAACAAAGCCTCGAAAGCAAAGAAGAAAGGGAAACCGAAGAATAAGCCAGATCAACCCAAGCAGGAAGCCCCTAACCCTCCGCCCGAGGATGGTGCCAAACGCAAACCCAAGTATCCTTGTCTTATCTGTGATGAGGATCACTATACAAAGGACTGCCCCAGGCGGTCCGAAGTTAGTCGTTTGTTGAAAGGCACTCCCGGGACTCCTGCGGTGCTTAAAGAACCCTTTCCCTCACAGCAAACTCAAAAAACTCAAATGGTGGCTGACCCATCTCAGCCTCCCTCTTCCTTTGGTTCTCAAGTGTTTATGGCTGGAACGATACCCATCAATATCAGTACTCGAACAAAAGATTACCCGCCATCTACCGGGAAGGAGCCTGAGATACCCTCTAGTGCTCCTCCGTTCAGTTCAGGTCCACCATCACCTCCTCCACCCGAACAACATCATGTTGCTTCCAAGGTGGACCCCTCCCCTTCTTCGCCTGTTTCTGTGTCCTCATCTTCTACTTCGCCTGGCGAAAGTCTGGATTCAAGTAGCCAGGTGGCTAAGAAGAAGAAGAAGAAGACGAAGAAGAAGAAGGCTCCTAAGCGAGAGGTTAAAAGTACAACCCAAGTCGAGCCACCTTGTGCTCCTCCGCGGAAGGTCAAATTTCCTTGTAAGTTGTGCAAGGAAGACCACCTTCTCCGCGATTGTCATGGCATTCCCAGGGTTTTAGAAGTATGGTCTCATGATCCAGACCGCCCTGCATCATCCTCTGTCGATCATGGCGATGTTACCTTATCACCTGGAAATGGTAAGGGAAAAGAGAAGATTCGAATCCCTTGTAAACTTTGTGAAGGCAATCATCCCCTTCACCTTTGTCCATTCATGGATAGAGCCTCTATTGTTTTGGAAAGTCTCACAGCTCCCTTAACCCAACTTCCTACTGGTTATCAACGTCTTTCTGCACCCGCAGAACGTTCCCCTACTGACAAAGAAATCAACCAAGATTCCTCTCTTGTCCAGCCTCCTCTTCCTGAATCTGGCTCTGCCAAGCCTGTTCCAGACCAACCATTGGTCGGAAAGAGCGTCGACTCGAGTTCACCACCCGCCGACCACTCTATTTTGGAAGAGCATCAAACTCATGTTCTTCTCGTCTCCTCAGATTCTCCTACATCTGGAAATACCCCTACATCTGAGAGTCCTACTGCGCTCTCTCCCGAGCAGGGGGGTAATCATACGATTCCCCCACCAAGTAGTTCAGTCGTTTTTTTCGACTGGAGACGTTTGACTACCTTCCGCCTCCCATCTCATGTGCCTTTTTGGGTCATGGTACACGCTTATGACAAAGCAATACCTAGCACTGTTTTGGATGAGGGTGCATCTGTTAGTCTTATGTCTGCCACTATTTGGCAAGCTTTGGGTTCCCCACAGCTTGTGCCCGTAGCATCGAATCTGACTGCTTTTGACGGAGGAACTAGCCAACCATTAGGGCTCCTTCCAAAGTTCCCTATTACTTTGGGAGGCAAGACCGTCTATATAGACGTATGGGTTACCCAAGGTGCTGTAGATTTCAATCTTCTCCTTGGTCGTGACTATGTTTATGCCATGGGGGCCCTTATTTCTTCACTTTTCCGTGTGGTTTGCTTTCCACACAATGGACGAATTGTGACTATCGATCAATTATCGTTCATTAGTCCACGGGTCCCCCCTGCGCAGTCGTCATCCCCTCCTGGTGTTCATCCACCAGTTGCATCTGCCTCACCGCAGGTCAACTACGTGGCCACCTATCCCGTGCATGTATCCAGCGATGCCACCGTCGTGCATAGTGTCCTGGGGGCATTCGGTCTTGACTTCTGAGATGTTGTCCTTCCACCGAGAGTGGCACTCTTGGAAGCCCCGACTTCCTGTTCATTATGATGAAGTTCGGGCGGAGCACAGTTTGTTTTCCTGTGTCAAGCTCCTTAAAAAATGAAATTAGGTGGCGGAGCATAGTTCGTTTTCCTATGTCAAGCTTCTTAAAAAATGAAACTAGGTCTAGCCGAGCATAGTTCCTGCTCTTGTGTCAAGCTCATTAAAAAATGAAATAAGGGTTATGAGGATAGTTCTTTTACTGTGTCAACCTCATTAAAAAATGAAACATCTACTCCCTTTCCAAATCGAGTCTTTTGATTAAGATCTCGTAAAATACAAGTCGCGTCTTTCACAGATCTCGAGAGTGAACCTTCATTCCATCCACCTCGTTGAATGCAATGAAGCTTGGGGGGCATGTACCTCGATTTGCATTATCATGCTGGAGGCATGCAAAAATTTAATAAGCATAGTTTTTCGTTTCAAGCTTGTGTAAAAATGAAATTGAATCCAAGCAGAGTTCTCCATGGTTCAAGCTTGTGTAAAAATGAACCCATACCTGATTTACATCCCGTGATTGCCTTTTATCTGCTAATTTCTGCTAGATGAGCCTTGGTTGTTTCATTCCATCGCCACCATCTCTTTGGCCGATCATATGCTTTCACTTGGTTGTTTATCCTTTCCTGAGGAACCGCAGCGATGAGTGGTTTTATTAGCCAGCCTCTTGACCATTACATGTTTCGAGCAAGTTCCACCATTACCGGAACCAGTTGTTACCCTTTATACCACTCGTTCCTTCAGGACGAGTCGCCTTTACGCTCTTTTCTGACTCGTAAAAAATGAAAAGATTGCCGAGTATTTTTTCCTTTTTGACTCGTTAAAGAGAATAAAAATGAAGGTCCGCTTTCAGCTCTTTTCTGACCGTTTAAAAACGAAAAGATTGCCGAGTTTTCCCTCTTGACTCGTTAAACGTTAATAAGGGGTGGTCGTTTTAAGTTTTTTTTGTCGACCGTTAAAACTTAAAAAGATTACCGGGTTTTTGTCGTTTCGGACTCGTTAATGGTTACGAAACGACGTGGTCTTGATCGCTTTTTTACTTTTTCAGGTCAAAATCACTATTCATGAAAAGTACTCCTCGATCGTAATGATCGGGCGGTTCTTTCGGGTATTATTTTATACTTTTTCGGGCCCGAGAGACACAACTTTACGAAAAAGGACACCCCTGGAGTTTTCTTTTCTGCTGTCTTTTCAAACTCTCTAAACATGAAAAGACGCCGAGTTCTTCCTTTGTTAGACTCGTTAAAACTTGATGACATCGGATTTTGTCACACCACAAGCACATGCTATCCCCATCAAGCTTGTTAAAAATAACTGGGGTACTCGCCAGAAATGGCGGGGGGAAAAGAAAATTTTTGACCCATCATTATTACCGTGACGGCAGTATGTCGCTCTTGAACATGGCACTGTTCTGTTTTCGTGTCCAGGGTGGGGATATCTCATCTCACATCTTTCACTTGCTTCCATGGACTTGGGTACCTGATTTGACCTCTCATCCACTCATTGCCTCGTCATCATGACCTTTGATACGTTGATGTCAAATACTGCCAATTCCGTTAATGTGCCGCCGATATGTTCAAGAGAAGTTGACCTCTGCAAAGAAACAACCTCCCTCTGATAGTTTGTACAATCTTGATTCACAATATTGTCTCTCTGTCTCGTGTCGATGATGTGGGAAACATCATGGCCCACCTTCGATCAAGGTCACTTCCTGTCGACTTCAACTCATTATCCAGGAAGTTGATCTAGAGACTCCCTTCCGGTGCCTTGGAGCCTGCATGCCTCAATGGCAGGTTCTTCGTGTTCGACGTGAGGTTTTCATCATTGGCCTCCGATCGAATGATTCTACGGGTGTTCGACGTCAGATCACTAATTCGCACGCCGTAGATTGTACCGATAGTACCTTGAGGGCCATTGTCATTATTGGTGGTACCTCTCGCGTCTGTTAACAGTTCCAAATATTGACTGGTAATCAGACGATGTTCATGCATGTTCGACTTCAGCTCACATATTCGCATGCTTGAACTTGTACTTCTGTTTGGGTCGAGATGGAGCGCAAGACCCTGGATTGTGTCTGTTGTAATCCAGGCGTGATTCTTGATACATGACTCATTCACTGGATGGCTGCGACCATACCTGAGTCAATTCATTGATCCTAACCAGATGGCTACGTCCATGCTATGGATCTAGATTATTTATGTACTCTTTTATGGATGGCTGCGACCATACCACATACATCATGTAATTGAACTATCAGTCATGTCTCTTAATACAGATCCTCGGCGGCGGTAACTATATGTGTTCTTATGTGTGTTCTTGTAAAGCATTTCACCCCTCTCCACCTCTCGGACTTCATGCTTTAGGGGGCATCTGTTACACAGTAATTTGTCACCATCCCTGTTACTCCTCTTGTCGTACTTTGGAGGACTCATCCCGAGAGTTATAAGAAGTGACAAAGTCTAAGAACACTTGCATTATGTTCCCTTGAGTATGTACTTCATGTTCCCTGAAGACACCTCCTACAGATTACCCCTGAAAAGTGCTCATTTTCCATTGGCGCAAGTCCACAGTATCTTACCCGCGCCAATCATGGAGATCCTCAAAAGAGGGCGCGACCATTGGCGCTCTGTCTTAGAGCAGCAGTCGCGCCAACCGAGTTTAGTCATGCTTTTTGCCTTAATGCACGTCCGACTGTTGTTTCCTTCATTACGTGGAGCTTTTTGAAGATAAAAAATCAGTCTTATGCCAAGCTCTATCCTATCTCCATCTTTAGTGGCTTTTGGGGAAAAGATGTTAATCCACAAAAGGTGTCCCGGTTCGTCGTATCCTCCTCCCTTCTTCATCTATATAAGCTTGTCCTTATGCATTTGACAAGCTAGTCGCTAGTGCTAAGAGTCAGAGTTATGGAGTGTTAGATGTTGAGTTCTTGAGTTCTTGGAGGAATGCTAATGAGAGCTAGGGAGGTTATGCTGCCGGAGTGGAGATGCAGTGCAAGACACATATAGTTACTCGCTCAGCCAGGAGAGGTTCAACGTCAGAACCATGGTTGTAACTTTTCCTGTTTATTATTAATTAATGAGCGACTGCTATTATAGTTCCAATCTCATTGTCTATTATGGTGTTGATTTATTTCCTTTCTGACTGAAATATAGTTATGCTTTGGTAGATTTTATGTTGGTATCTGTCTCTCCCTTTGCATGTGCAGGTGTTCGTTTATAATCTGCTGGAGCGAGGGAGCGGGAATATCAGCTCTACCTCAAACATAGCGTTGGACTCCAGGTTGGTCTTTTTAATCCACCTTTGATGCATAACTAGGAACTTGCGTGGTAGCGTGGTTTGATTGTGGCTAGTTCTGCTTTAGACTAGTGGGATCGCCTCTGTCCGCAGAGGGGATTTACCTGTCCAACAATTATGAAGGTGACAACGAGGGAAAGTAAGCAAAACTTCAAAGTTTAAGAACAAAATTTGAGTCTTTGAAGATGCATGATGATGAATATATCGCTAAACACTTTCTTAGAGTTGATAATGTTGTGAATACAATAAGAGATCTTGATGAATATCTAAAGGAGCTAGTAGTAATCCAAAAGGTTTTGATATCTCTCCTTAAGAGATTTAATCCTAATTTTTTAGTCGTTGAGGAGATGTTGACAATGTTGGACCTACCACCATATCAGGGGATCTCCTCGGTAAGAAGTCCCAACTAGACATCAGACTATTTGGAGTAGGAGTCCCAGCAGTGGGTAGTACAGTAGTGCCTTGATTGCAGTGGCACGCAGAGGTAAGTATGATAACTTTGTCGGAAGCAAGTGTGTGACCTTGCAGCGAGTCAAGTGAGATGCATGGGGGTTCTAACACATAGAGGGGAAAATGAGTTGTGTCCCTTAGAAGCTTGTAATAGTATGCAGCCTGAAAGGAACACACAAGCAGAATGACATCACAGGATGGAAGTGGAATAGTCCACAATCCAAAGTGATGGGTTAATACAACAACACGTCTTCAACAATATTCGTACAATCGTATACAAAATAGTTCATACACAAATGCGTAAGTGAAATAACATACATTGCAAAAGTAACTATAATAGTCAAACTCCAATAACAACATATGCATGGCTCAGTTATATTATTAAGTGAAAGTTCCATCCATACATACACCATTGACAGCCACTAGCCCCAATAGTGGAACATTACAATCAACACCGCTTGCTCCTCCAAAGAGATGTACTCGCTCTATGTTGTGGAGAAGCCAAGGCTCATCACAATAATCTACAAGCCTTCTCTAAGCAATGCCTAGCCAAAAGCTTGGCTCCCAAAAGCTTGTTCTATGAGTTATGAGGTTCTATTTATAGCAAAGGGTGTGGTGACCCTTGAAATTCCCCTTTGTGACTCTTCTTCTACCCTCATGACTCTTCAACTTATTTACAAAACTCATTACATTACATTACATAGTGACTTTTCACATTCCACTAGAGAGACTTGAAATTTAACTTACGACATGTTTACAATAATATACAATTTCCACATATACCCATGTGGCAAAAAATAGGCTACATACATCCTAACAAGACAAAATACTATGACTCTGAGCTGTGGGAAAAGACTAACTCGGCAACCTTGACTTGATGCTACTCGGTCACGTATTGATGCCAAGATTGGTATTGTGTTATGATGTCTTGATGTTGTCTTGTTGAAAGCAGACTCTTGCCTCCATGGAATCCGGGCATGTGGTCTTGGAACTTGTGTCTGTCTCATCCTAAAACTTGCGCAGCATTGTCATGAGTGTGGTTGGACCACCAACATATCTCTACGTGTTGGTTGCGCTCAACTTCAATTCATCACTAGTGGCCTCGCGCATGAACTGCTCCATGTACCAATCAACCTCTTGCCGGACTTGGTTCTTGTGCTTAGCTTTGGTGAGGGAACCTACATCGGTTCACTCTCTTCTTCAGCTGCTGGTTGTTCCATCTCATCAACCTTTATTAGCATTGTTGCTTTGTCATTGCGCCTTGCCTTTCTTCTTCTTGTTGTTTCTGCTTCTCAGCTCTTGTTCTTCCTTCGACTCTTGTTTTTCTTGTTTCGATCTCAGTTCTGCTACCTATAAGCTTTGTTCTTTTCTCTTCCTCTGCTCTGATGTATGTGTCATGTGCTTCCTTTTTCTTCTGTTGTCAAAGTTGCCTGCATGGAGACTGAATGCGCTTTCGCTCTACAGAATTTTCCTCCCTATGTTATGTCAGTGACTTCCTCTTTCCCTGATCCTATACTAGCTTGCTTCCTTCTGCGACTGCTACTAGTTTTGTTTCCATGTTAGTGTTGATTCATTTTCTGTAAACAGTTGGGCATCTGCGTATATTGGAAAGTAAATTAGCGATTTCTCAACTAATTCCCTGGTATTACTTTTAGTGGTCGCTCTTGAAGCAACTCTCTTTGATGCCATGGTACAATGATTGTTGGAGAGAAATGCTTCACGAGTGTGGTACTTGTGGGACAAAACAGACCGTCATTGAAAGAAAACATTAGCTCTTACAAATCTAACTTTATAGCATGATCAAGCAGCATCTAGGGCATCTGATGAGAGGAAATGTGTATTTTTTACTAACAAGGGGTGACTGACTAATTGTGGGAGTTGTGCATTACACAGTCCCAATAGTCAATGTGGAAGCCTATTGACTGGAATTGTGCAATGCGCAACTCAATCTGGGACAGGGCCTAGGAGAGACTACACATTCCGCAGTCTCAGTGACCAAGTTGGGAGATTGGCTCCTGTAACTGCACAATGTGTAGTTAGAGCCACCCCAAGATAGCTTATGCGTAGTTCCAGAAGCCAAGGGAGAGGCCTTGAGCTGCCAGATTGTGTAGTGCATTCAAGTGAATGTGAGACCCGGGCAGGGGGAGCCCAGATCTGTCCATGGGAGTGTGCAAACAAGAAGATCTGAAGGATGATGTAAGTATGAGTGCAAATCTGACTAAGTGTAGATGATTGCATGTAAAACAAGTGCAGCAATGGATCAAAGTGAAGGAACACAAAGCATGTGAAGGGAGACGCCGCATCGGCGACTGTTATTGAAAAAACGGGAAAACTCATGCAATGTTTGGGGAAGGCAATGCTTAACTTGAAACAACACTTCTACAAGCTAAAACAAGTTAAAACACCAGTGCTATTTCAACAAAACGAGCAAAACAACACTCTCACAAGCTAAACAAACAAAAGCCACAGAAAAAGCAGCAAAAGGAAATAAAAGAAAAACTCACCTCGAAAAGCGATGAAAATGCTCTGAAGGCTCCTTGATCTCCTAGGGAAGCTAGATCTTGATGATTGAATGCATAAGTGATCTCTAGAGGCGTCCATTACATAGATTTGAGCAAATGGAGTTCATGACGCGTATGCTTGAGATCAAGGACAACAATGACACTTAGTAGAAACTTCTAAAGATGGAAATGCGTCGCCTTCGGGGAGCTACTAATAGATTCCCTACTTCCTATGGATTCTTTATCTCTTAGCTTCTTTATTTTCGAGAACATTACCATGCACTTCCAGGAAAGATTGTGCAACTCTAGGTAGGACCGGGCAACTCTTTGGTTCATGCACTGACAATTTTTTTGCACAGTATGGTTATGCACAATTTTTGGGCTGAGTGGCTATGGGCTACCTCTCAGGCTCTTTGCAATTTCCTAGTTGAAGGTAGGTTGTCAGCTGGCTCTGTGCAATTCTGGAGCTAAAGGCTCACTTGCTATCCTGGACTACTCTGTGCAGTTTCCTAACTGAAGACAAGCTTCCAGTTGTGTTTGCGCAATTCTGGTGCCGAAGCTCACTACTGGGTTTCACTGCACAATTCTTGAGAGAAAGGCTCACTGTTGGGCTTCTTTGTGCAATTCTTGAGAGAAAGGTTGGCTGCCCTCTAGGACTGCGTAGTTTTCCAAGGCAATGCAAGAACCGGATGCAACCAATTCATGGGGGTCAGCTTGTGGTTAGACAACAAAGCAAGTAAGCGAACACAAGTTGTAAAGCGACAAATAAATTCAAATGAAAGCACAAGTACCTGAGCAGTGCAAGACAAGCTGCTAATATTTAAGGAGGGAGGCTCCAAAATGAAGTGAAGGAAAAATTTTGGAGGGTGGTTGTAGTTGCTACAACATTGCGACACACTGGTAGAACTCCAGCTCTCTGTATGGACCTTGTCTCATGTAACCGAGTCTAACTCCTCCGGAAGTATTGTTCGATTCTTTGATCGATATGGCTTCCTCACTAGCTTGAGTTAAAGATTTAGTCCCTGCCATTCTCTTGATCGGTCAGCACATATACCAAGCCAAGTCAAGTGAGTTGTTTCGATTGGGGATGAGGGGTATATTGATGCACAAGTGATATATATTTTCAGAGTTTAAGTTTCATCTCTGATGTTGATCTGCTGCCAGAAGGCCTGAACAGTACCCCAGTGGAGTCACTTCAGTAACACAAGCATCGCTTTATTTCCAGTGAGCCTGGACAATACGCCGACGAAGAGTCTTGCTTCACCTCTTTGCACAAAAAGCCTTTCTCTTCTTTCGCCTTATTTTATTTTATTTTTCATTTTTCATTTCTTTCAGAGAACTGTGCATAGACACTTATTTATTTTCATGAGGTGGAAGAGGGACCCCGACTTATTGAGAGAAAAAGGGGTTGTCCCTTCAGAGAAGTATGTTGTATATACCTCTGACATACTTGTTAAGGTTTTCCCCCTTGCCTTACTCTACTTGAAGGAGTTGACAAGGGTTAACCAAATATAAAATAACGGATTAGACTACGTGGTACTAGTTAAAGTGCAAGTGTTATGTTTTCACCAAGATTCACTCTAAACATAACGTATTTTCCATCAGGGTATCATTGACTTGATATTGAGAATTCTTTCAATAAGATATCTCTATCAGATAGTGAAAATAATAGCTGTGCATATTTATCAAATTGTTTTATGTTTTCATCATATACTGTTCAACAGCAAATAGCCAACCTCCAAAGGCAAAAGGAATCTCTCCATCCAGGATATCTCCTTCCAAGAGCAAAAATTCAGGAAAAGATAGATGCTCTAGAAAAATCAATAACCCAAGATGAAAGCTTTTCTAATATACATTTCCAATCAGAATACAAATCTACTAGCTGTCAAGACTCTATACTGGAAGAGATAAAGAGAATTGAACAAAGTTTGCAGGAAGACAAGCAACTCCTGGTAAATCTAGCCACCCAAATACAGTCTAAAGTCCAACAATTGGAGGAGTTGAATTCAAAATTAGTAACAAAATCTTTCTCCACTACAAAGACTCCATTTGAAGCTCTTACCCAAGGAGAATCAAATAAATAAATCAGTGGTATAGGAGACAGAATGATAATACCAATAACCATTAAGGTGCCAGGTTACAAAGCCTATACACTAGATGCCCAAATAGATATTGGTGCTATGAGTAGTTGTTGCAAGTATAAAGCCATACCATCTTATTACTGGCAACCTACTACAGTCCATTTCAAAGCAGTAAACAAGCAGGTAATGAAGATCTCTCATGTAGCCCCAGACTTCCCAATTGGTTTGGCCTCTCAAGAAGTCTATGTTACATTGTATAATTTGACACGGGATCAGACATGTTGCTTAGTCAAGATTTTGTAAAAAGATACATGCCAATGACAGTGGATAGGAACTAGATTAATTTTAGCATACAAAAAGAAAAGGTATCAGTTCCTGTGACAAATACTTATACAATCAGGGTCCCTCCTGATGATATAGATATAGTCTCTGAGACTATAGAAGAGCTTACAAAAATCAAGAAAATTGTGAAGCATGTTGATCTTCATGGGAAAGATGCATTGAAGGATATTGCAGAAAAACTAAAAAATGATTGTACTTCCGACTATCTTGATGCTTTCTGGTCTAGGGAAAAACATTTTGTCTCTTCCATACAAACATCAACAGGAGCAAAGACCTCAAAAATCCTCTGCCAACCATATGAGCCCTACAGAGCAACAATTATGTCAAGAAGAAATCAAGCAGCTGCTGGCTAGAAAATTAATAGAACCTTGCAAAAGTGCATGGGCTTGTCTAGATTTTTATGTAAATAAACATTCTTAGCAAGAAGAGGGAAAAGGAGGCTTGTCATCAACTACAAGGCTTTGAATGAAGCATTAGAAACAATCAGATATCCTCTTCCTTGTAAGGATACACTATTTTCAAAAATTTCGGGAGAAAATATTTTTAGCAAATTTGATTTAAAAAGTGGTTTCTGGAAAATTGGCATTAGCCCTGAAGATAGGTACAAAACATATTTTGTAGTACCTGGAGGACAATATCAGTGGATGGTTATGCCGTCTGGTCTAAAAAATGCACCATCCGAGTTTCAGAAGCGAATGGAGGATATATTTAAATCATATGATTTTATTATTGTATATGTTGATGATTTATTAGTCTATAGCAAAGATATTCAGCAGCATAAGAAGCATCTAGAAATTTTCTACCATGTCGTTTTTCAGCATGGTTTAGTACTCTCAGCTTCTAAAGAAGAATTTGTGATAGCACAAACTAAGATTGAATATCTTGGAATGTCAATCATATCTTTAGGAAAAGTGCAGCTACAACCCCATGTTTTAGAGTCATTGCTCAATTTTCCAGATATATTACCTGATGTCAAGACAGTACAAATATTCCTAGGATGCCTAAACTACATCAGGCAATTCTATCGAGAACAAGCTAAAGATACCAAGATCCTCCAGCAAAAGTTGAAGAAAAACTCAGCCTGGTTGCCACAAATGACAGAAGGTGTATGTTGGAAATAACACTGAGAGGGGGGGGGGGTGAATCAGTATTTACAAATCAATAACTTTTTCATTTCTATAATCAGATTTATATACGCTACTTTCGTGAAGGGAACTTGCGTGTGCATGCAACTGTTCTTAATGCAACCAACGTATATCCAGTGAAATTATGATGTATTTAATTCATTATATGTTGATATTTAATCAGTGCATCAGTACTTTATTAAACATTAAATAGTAACCATGTGCAGTAATAATAGAATAAACCATCACACATAAGCAACACACATGAACACCAAGATTTAAGGTGGAAACCCAATGTGGGTGAAAACCACATACTGATGTCGTCTCTGTCTTCTTTTAATAATAAGAAAATCTATTTACAATCTTGTACTGGTGCAGAATCATACCAATATGCAGGCACCCACCTGCAGAAGGCTACAACCTTCTCTCATTCTCCAGATTCTCCTAGAAGGGAGCTACAACCCCCTAGCTCTTGTACTAGCCGATCCGTTTACTAGTACGTATGTGCCGGCCTACAAAAGGCTCCAACCTTCACTCGTTTTCTAGCTGCTACTGGAAGGGAGCTCCAACCCCCTGCCTCTTGTACTGGCCGATATGTTTACCAGTGCGTAGGCATTGGCTTACAGAAGGCTACGACCTTCTCTCTCACGTTTCATAAATTTTTAGACTCGATGCTCCTGGATCACAACACCACAATTTGAATGCCACGTTTCATCCAATTTTCATATTGGACCCATCAACAACATTGAAGCTCAGAATCATAACTGAAATACGACCATCAAATACATTTGCATCAACTAATCACTAAAACTCAATCATCATTCTCTGAATCAACCACAGCTGAATCAATCAATCACTGACAACCCATCATCACTGAAGCAAATCACAATCAATCAATATGAACATTCAAAACAATGTCACTAGAATACAGTCACCAGAACACAAAGCATAACCCAGAACTCTGCATCAACAACCAGAACCAACTGCAACTTCAAACATCATATTTCATAATGTATACGCTACTTCGATGTGTCGAACCAGCGTGTATACGTGCTTTTACCAAAGTGAACTAGCGTACAGATCTGCAAATACTAACTTAAAACTTCACAGCTATTCCAGACTTCAGTGATACCTAGATCATAACATTTACAGAATAAAACATGCGTCAGTATTCAGATCTAGACTATCAACCAATCACTGAAACCCAATCAATCTCTGATATAACTAAAACCCAATCATCAATCTCTGATATAACTGAAACAATCAATCACTGAAACCTCTGAACCTCTGACACAACTGAATCAACCATTCATTCAAACTTAATCAAATTCAACCAATCAAATGGAACAGACAAATCACTGTAACCAGTACACAGATCTGAACCCAGAACACTGCATCAACAACCAAAACTAACTGTAACCTCAAAATTCATGTGTCAGAATGTATACGCTCCTTTAATGAAGCAAACTTGCATGTATACACTACTTCCTTTTTCCCAACCTGCGTATACCTCTAAAGATACTGAATCATAAAACCTCTAAACCACAAATTGTACCAATCAGTGACATTCTAAAGATCTATTGTCATATTACAGAGTTCTAAACAGATAGAAACAAGGATCACCCTTCTTTCTCAATCAATTAATCAATGAGACACAAACTCTTTATGCATTCAGTTTTACTTTCAGATCTAAGAAGACTTCATTGACAAACAACGGTAAAATAGTAGTATTGATCTGATAGACCAGTCATCCTTGAACATCAAGATTTTCTTTTGCATACGCTACTTGGAAGAGCCGAACCAGCGTGTATACGCACCTTCGCCAAAGTGAACCAGCGTATAGATCTGCAAATACTTACTTACGACTTCGCTACAATTCCCGACTTTAGACATACCCAAATCATCACATATAAAGGATAAAACATGTGTTAGCAATTAGATATAGCCCATCCATTATCAGATCACATAATGATAATTCATTTCAGGCCTTATGATCCTGATCCATCATCCATCATCAACCACATAGGTGCATCCTTAGTTCAGATCAAGCAAAGCATCAGAAACCCATAACCTGCATATTTGATCTAACACTTCATAAGATATTCAATACTTGCACACCTTGGCCTAATGATCTTCTCCTCCTTATATAGTTTTAGGCCTTTCTCAATACCTTGGACCAAAACCACTTAGGACCAATACCTCGGACCAAATACTTGGGGCCAATACCTCGGACCAAATACCATGGATCAATATCTTGGGCCAAAATACCTTGGACTAAATACCTCGGACCAAAACCTTGGTTTTCTAAAATGTATGCACTTTTCCTCTTGTGAAAGTGCGTGTATACGTATACGCTCCTTTTGTTATGTTAACCCGCGTGTATACGCTATTTTCGTACAGCGAACCCGCATATACAACTTAACATACCTGAAAATGTCCTTTTTCTTCAACTTCTTGATTCTGATCTGTAGTCCTTTGTTTCTTCATCCTATTCTTTTGTACCATTACTTTGTTCCCTCTGAATAGACCTATTATAATGTGATTTTCCATTGTACATTACTTCTGAACTGATTCCTTTGAACTGCCCTGCATTTTGTCACATTTGTAAACACAACTGCCATGCATTCTATCACATTTGATATCTCTTCTGTAGATTCATCTAGTCACGTAAATTCATCTCGTTACCATATACAAGTGATTTTTTCTACTACAAGTGGGTTGCCATCAAGTACAACACATACATCATAATGCCAATAGTGTACGAAATATTAAGAAAAGAATTAAAGACCTTCCATCTTTATCATTACCACAAAAGACCTGCCTTTTATCCTAGAACTTGATGCATCTGAGCATAATTAGGCCACTATTCTCCTACAGAAACATTCTAAAAAAGAAGAAGTTTATGCTTATGCTTCAGGTACTTTTTCAGAGGCTAAGAGCAAGTATCCTTCATACCACAAAGAAATATTGGCTGTGAAAAATGGAATCAAAGATTTAGGCTTTTCCTAAAAATTGTTTCTTTCCTTGTAAAGACTGACCTTAAACATATGAAAGGAATGTTGCAGAACATAAAACTACTAGAGCAGGGAAATTCAAGAGTACTCCTATGGGCACTCTGGCTTGAAGGATTTGACTTCAACATTGTTTACAAATCAAGAAAAGAAAATTATCTTGCAGACATGTTGACCAGAGAAGGAACAGGAGGACAAAAAAAGTTTACTGTCAAAAAGTTTGAAGTAGGAGAATGTTCTTCTTCCAGATCAAGATCCCAAGTTAGTCTTTGTAGCTCTTGCGTTACCAGTTTTGTTGGGAATGTTTTTCTCAAAAGATCTTAGCCCTGTCTAAAGATATTCAAAAAATAATCCTAGAAAAGTGGTATAACTCTAATGAAGGGAGATTTAGTTATAATATTGATTGGAATATTATCAATAATTACCATCTCTATTTAGGACAGGCATGAGCCAGCATCCTAGAATTGTATACATCTTTGATCCAAAATTATTCTGGATGGATTATTATGGTATTATGCAGTATGCTAGAGCATGGAGAGAAATTTTCATAGTTATGTATTGCGAGGATGTAACTTCACCTTTCAGGTTTTGGAGCTAATGGATGGATATACTTATGCATTCTTTCCCTCCTCAGAAGGAATAACTTAATGGGAAAAGCCCAAGATGGACTTTGTCTGTTTTACGTGGAGATATGGAAGAAGGAAGTTCTAGGTATAATATTTTTGGATTCAACCTCCTTTTCCGTGGCACAACAATCATTCCCATTCCAGAAGAATCTCGAGAAAAAAGTAGTTTTATTTTAAGCCTTGATTATTTTGGAGAAATTGGCATCATCCCATAAAATCGTGACCCGTTTATGTCATTATTTGCATTTTCTGCTTTTTTGGAAATGAACCACCTTGGCTAGCTCAAATTGTACCTGGTATCAATCTCGATCCACATCATGAGGAATTCCATTAGGAGTCATCAAACAGCTATGCTTCAGACTATGACTCTAATAGAAGTCCCAAAGGTCAAGACTAGTGATTATCCGTCTTTCGGGGTTCCTCCGTATATAATCTCCCCTGTGTATAAATTTTAAGATTATCTGTATGATTGTCTTTACCTTTATTTCCTTTCGTGGGTTCCTATTTCTAGGAATCTCCACTTTGTATCAACTTTTATCATTTCAAGAGTCCTTTATTTTCCTTTCGTGGGTTCCTTTTTCAAGGAATCTCCACTGTGTATCAGCTTTTATCATTTTCAAGAGTCCTTTATTTTCCTTTCGTGGGTTCCTTTTTTCAAGGAATCTCCACTGTGTATCAACTTTAGTTATGTCATAGTGATTTCCTCTTGATGTTATTGTACGATGAAGATTTGGTAGGATAAGGTTTGAAACTTTACAGAGAGGATGATTTGAAAAGAAATGATGTCGAGACTCTTGAAGGTCCTTATATATACGATGAGAGAGTTATTGTAAGATCATCTTGGAAATAGAATATTATCTGTATTTTGTATCTGTGTTTTGCTTGTGTTTTGCAAATTGCTATTACGCATCTATGTTTCACAAATTTCTATCTGTATTGGGCATCTATGTTTCACAAATTGTTATATGTATTGCGTATTCGCAAACTTCTATTGTGCATTTGTGTTTCACAAATTGCTATTTTTATTGCGCATCTGTGTTGCACAAATTGGTATCAGAGCCACGTTTCATTGATGTTGCATGAAGATCTACCTGTTGTAGGCAAAAGCTGAAGGTTGCACCGTGATAAGTCCCGTTGAAGACCAGGGTGTCGTGTTGGGCGTTTTAGGCTGCAAACTAAGATTGCAAGTTACTCTGTAATTTTCAGCTTTTTCTAATCTCTTTGATAGTAGAATGGATCCTAAGTATACTTTTCTTACATCTACACAAAGGAACGTTGCTCATGAGAAAAGATGGTCGTTCATGAATAGATTGCTTAATAAACCAGATAAAGATGTTTTGTATAATGATAAAGTAGTATTCCAAGATCATGATCCACAACCTAATTGGTCTCTTCCAGAGATAGATGTAGATAAGATCTACAATATGCCTTTATTCAAATTCCATGCCGCTAGTCTGTTCAGATTTTCCTCAGTGAATATTCCAATCTCATTATCACAACAGATTTATCAAGTCCCACTTATTAATCATGAAGATGTGGAATGGGGTTTAGAGAATGGCTATAAATATATCCACATTGGTTTGGTTCAATTTGGAATCAATCCACTTGTAAGGCCAGGACTAAATACATCTTGCCTAACATGTGTCCTAGATTCTAGAGCCAATGAATTTAGTGACGCATTAATAGGAGGTTTTCAGAGCCCTCTTAATAATGGTCCGGTCTGGTCATCTGTTATTCCAAGATATCAAGTCTCTCTAACAGATCCATACATAAATGAATTCCTGCAAGCTTTCATACAATTTCATGGTTTTAACTTTGCTCCAAATACCCAAATAGCTCAATTACATACCACAATTTGCATTCATTTTGTGTCATCCAACATGCCACCTATCAATCCCAAACTGCAACAAAGAGATTTAAAAGAAGGAGTAATTGTCGGCCCTGGTAATGCCACTCCTCTCCAAGTTGGATTTAGTGAATTAACCCTACCAGATGAATGGTCCAGTAATTATGAACCACTCTCTCAGAAATACCCACAACTAGCCAATATAGCAAACTAGCTCAAAGTTGTGTCTACAAGAGATGGTCACACTAGCCTGAGATTTCAGAATCCCAATTCGAGTCTTCATTCTCAAAGACCAAGACGGATTGAAAGAAGTCTTTCAATAGCACAGGAAAGAAATATCATCCCTCCGAGATTTTCAGTTTCTTCTTTTCCAGCTGCAAATTTCAGTAAATATACAGAGAAGGATAGCCCTTCTAGAAAGTCATGTGAATATTGTTTATATATACCAGAAAAATCCAAAAAATATCAAGTCATTTCAAGTCCACAGTCACATCATGGCCAGCATCCAAATTGCCACGATTGTATAATGGCACAAACTCTTGATATCGAGATGACAATTCTTCCAAGAGAAAAGTATAGTAGCAAAATTATGCTTCCAGAAAGGAATTTAGAATCTATTAACTTTGTTCCAAAGTTTAAAGATGGTTCTATGAAAGGATATTTACAATTTCTGCATTATAGATCTCCAACAGAAGCATAGCCTTTTGAGCCAGTGAAAATGCTAAATTACAGCAATTATCAGTCAGTATGTTTGTCCCAAAATATTGATGATTTAGCTAAAGATGTGATTGAATTAAAAGAACATGTAATACGCATACATATGACACATGATATGATGTATGCCCACCAAGATAATGAGGAAGAACAACTGAAAGAAATATTGTGTCAATTAGAAGCTATAAAAAGAGTTGTTTCTACTTTTAAAGATGCTCTCTCGAGGCCAAGATCTCACCCAAACTATGAAGAAATAGAAGCAGAAGGTCCTAAATTTTATTATTTTAAGGCATCCCAATCATCCTCTACACTAACTCTAAAATTTATCTCTGGTGACTTTATAGATATGAGTCAGCTAGAAAAGGGGATTAGCCTAGCAAAAAACAAGCTATGTCTACTCAAAGATAAAATAAATCAACTAATACCTTCTAAAATTAAGATGTCCGGAAGAGAAAGTGTGGGTGAATCACAGGAGATGATCTTGGCTCCTAACCTCAATCAAGTCCATTCTATAAATGGGCTTAGCACATATCAACAGTAGAAACTCATGATGATTCAGTCACTACACCAAGCTAGCTTGGTTCTACATTTTTCATAAATTTTGACTGTTTAGACAAAGAGCAAGCCATGATTCTTCTTCAAAAGATTAATGCTTGGGCTAGCCAGAGAAAACCAGACCCAAAGACTACATGGAAAGAAGTAGTTATACATATAAATTGGCCTTTGACATGCAATGCAAAATTATGGTGGGAAGTTTTAAACAGGTCAGACCAGTCAATGATTTTAGAAGATGAAGACCCACTTAGAGCCATACTTATGGCACTAGCCCATGAATTTATAGGAATACTGCCAACAAACAATGAGAACTTTGAACAAATGTTCATGAGCCAATGTCTATGTAGTATTGACCTGCTCAGTGAATATTCTTGCACAATGCAAAAGATCTATTACAAGATTCCTAACCATCAAAATATTGCATATCTACAACATTATATAGAATCTATGCTAGGAAGGATTCCAGAGCTTGTCCACCAAAGACTCACATCACAAAGTATCTCTATATATACATTGTCATTAGCTTCATTACATCAGCATATTCTCCAGATCTTAAGAAATGAATGTGCAACTTACAAGACTAAGAAGAATGTGAAAAAACATCTCAACTTTAGCCCGGACTTTTGTAATACCTTTGAAGAAACTTACCACTTTGGTTGTTTCAAAAATTCTAGTATGAAAAAGGCTAAGAGATCTGAGAAAACCTATAGCCAAAATTGTAAGTACCCAAAGTCATACCAAAAATATAATAAATGGTCTAACAGATGAAATCAACAAAACAAAATACCTCGGTTTCAAAATAAAAGGTATTTGTTCAAAAAAAGGACATCGCCAGCTAGGAAATCCAAATGTTTTATATGTGGGAAAGATGGCCATTGGGAAAACAAATGTCCAAAAAAGGGCAAACAAAAAATTCATACAAAGGTAATGGAAATATTTAATTATGTTCACAATCCTGCAGACTGGGATGTTGTTTCAAATTCAGACTCAAAATATGAACATTTATCTGGACACAGTGAATCAGATGATGATATTGAGAATTCTTTCAATAAGATATCTCTATCAGATAGTGAAAATAGTAGTTGTACGTTTTTATCAAATTGTTTTATGTTTTCATCATATACTGTTCAACAACAAATAGCCAACATCCAAAGGCAAAAGGAATCTCTCCATCCAGGATATCTCCTTCCAAGAGCAAAAATTTAGGAAAATATAGATGCTCTAGAAAAATCAATAATCCGAGATGAAAACTTTTCTGATATACATTTCCAATCAGAATACAAATCTACTAGCTATCAAGACTCTATACTGGAAGTGATAAAGAGAATTGAACAAAGTTTGCAGGAAGACAGGCAACTCCTGGTAAATCTAGCCACCCAAATACAGTCTAAATTCCAACAATTGGAGGAGTAGAATTAAAAATTAGTAACAGAGGCTTTCTCCACTACAAAGACTCCGTTTGAAGCTCTTACCCAAGGAGAATCAAATAAATAAATTAGTGGTATAGGAGACAGAATGATAATACCAATAACCATTAAGGTGTCAGGTTACAAAGCCTATACACTAGATGCCCAAATAGATACTGGTGCTATGAGTAGTTGTTGCAAGTATAAAGCCATACCATCTTATCACTGGAAACCTACTACAGTCCATTTCAAAGCAATAAACAAGCAGGTAATGAAGATCTCTCATGTAGCCCCAGACTTCCCAATTGGTTTGGCCTCTCAAGAATTCTATGTTACATTGTATAATTATGACACAAGATCTGACATGTTGCTTGGTCAAGATTTTGTAAAAAGATACATACCGATGATAGTTGACAAGAACTAGATTACTTTTAGCATACAGAAAGAAAAGGTATCAGTTCCTGTGACAAATACTTCTATAGTTAGGGTCTCACCTAATGATATAGATATAGTCTCTAAGACTATAGAAGAGCTTACAAAAATCAAGAAAATTGTGAAGCATGTTGATCTTCATGGGAAAGATGCATTGAAGGATATTGCAGAAAAACTAAAAAATGATTGTACTTCTGACTATCCTGATGCTTTCTGGTCTAGGGAAAAATGTTTTGTTTCTCTTCCATACAAACATCAACAGGAACAAAGACCTTAGAAAGCCTCGAAAACCATATGAGCCCTACAGAGCAACAATTATGTCAAGAAGAAATCAAGCAGCTGCTGGCTAGAAAATTAATAGAACCTTGTAAAAGTGCATGGGCTTGTCCAGCTTTTTATGTAAATAAACATTCTGAACAAGCAAGAGGGAAAAGGAGGCTTGTCATCAACTACAAGGCTTTGAATGAAGCATTAGAACCAATCAGGTATCATCTTCACAGTAAGGATACACTATTTTCAAAAATTTCGGGAGCAAATGTTTTTAGCAAATTTGATTTAAAAAAGTGGTTTCTGGAAAAATGGCATTAACCCTGAAGATAGGTACAAAACAGCTTTTGTAGTACCTGGCGCACAATATCAGTGGACGGTTATGCCGTTTGGTCTAAAAAATGCACCATCCGAGTTTCAGAAGCAAATGGAGGATATATTTAAATCATATGATTTTATTATTGTATATATTGATGATTTATTAGTCTATATCAAAGATATTCAACAACATAAGAAGCATCTGGAAATTTTCTACCAAGTGGTTTTTCAGCATGGTTTAGTACTCTCAGCTTCTAAAGAAAAATTTGTGATAGCACAAACTAAGATTGAATATCTTGGAATGATCATATCTTTAGGAAAAGTGCAGCTACAACCCCATGTTTTACAGTCATTGCTCAATTTTCCAGATATATTACCTGATGTCAAGACAGTACAAAGATTCCTAGGATGCCTAAACTACATTAGGCAGTTCTATCCAGAACAAGCTAAAGATACGAAGATCCTCCAAAAAAGGATGAAGAAAAACTCAGCCTGGGTGCCATAAATGACAGAAGCTGTATGGAATATTAAGAAAAGAATTAAAGACCTTCCATCTTTATCATTACCACTACAAGACCTGCCTTTTATCCTAGAAACTGATGCATCTAAGCATACTTGGGCTGCTATTCTCCTACAGAAACATTCTAAAAAAGAAGAAGTTTGTGCTTATGCTTCAGGTACTTTTTCAGAGGCTGAGAGGAAGTATCCTTCATCCCACAAAGAAATATTGGCTGTGAAAAATGGAATCAAAAGATCTAGGTTTTTCCTAGAAAGTGTTTCTTTCATTGTAAAGACTGACCTTAAATATATGAAAGTAATGTTGTAGAATAGAAAACTGCTAGAGCAAGGAAATTCAAGAGTACTCCGATGGGCACTCTGGCTTGAAGGATTTGACTTCAGCATTCTTTCAAAAGAAGGCAAAGAAAATTATCTTGCAGACATGTTGACCAGAGAAGGAACAGGAGGACAGAAAGAGTTTACTGTCAAAAAGTTCGAATTAGGAGAATGTTCTTCTTCCAAATCAATATCCCAAGTTATTCTTTGTAGCTCTTGTCGTTACCAATTTTGTTGGGAATGTTTTTCTCAAAAGATCTTAGCCCTGCCTAAATATATTCAGAAAATAATCCTAGAAAAGTGGTATAACTCTGATGAAGGGAGATTTAGTTATAATATTGATTGGAATATTATCAATAATTACCATCTCTATTTAGGACAAGCACGAGCCAGACATCCTAGAATTGTATACATCTTTGATCCAAATTTATCCTGGATGGATTATTATGGTATTATGCAGTATGCTAGAGCATGGAGAGAAATTTTCATAGTTATGTATTGCAAGGATGTAACTTCCCCTTTCAAGTTTTGGAGCCAATGGATGGATCTACTTATGCATTCTTTCCCCCTTTGGAAGGAAGAAGTTAATGGGAAAGCCCAAGATGGAACTTTGTCTGTTTTACATGGAGATATGGAAGAAGGAAGTTATAAGTATAATATTTTTGGATTCAACCTCCTTTTCCATAGCACAACAGTGATTCCCATTCCAAAAGAATGTCAAGAAAAAAGAAGTTTTATTTTAAGCCTTGATTACTTTGGAGAAATTGGCATCATTCCATAAAATCATGACCCGTTTATGTCATTATCTGCATTTTCTGCTTGTTTTGGAAATGAACTACCTTGGCTAGCTCAAATTGTACCTGGTATCAATCTCGATCCACATCATGAGGAATTCCATCAGGAGTCATCAGATAGCTATGCTTCAGACTATGACTCTGACAAAAGTCCTAAAGGTCAAGACTGGTGATTATCCAACTTTCGAGGGTTCCTCCGTATATAATCTCCCTGTTTATAACTTTTAAGATTATCTGTATGATTGTGTTTATCTTTATTTCCTTTCGTGGGTTCCTATTTCTAGGAATCTCCACTATGTATCAACTTTTATCATTTCAAGAGTCCTTTATTTTCCTTTCGTGGGTTCCCTTTTCAAGGAATCTCCACTATGTTTCAGCTTTTATCATTTTCAAGAGTCCTTTGTTTTCCTTTCATGGGTTCCTTTTTTCAAGGAATATCCACTGTGTATCAACTTTAGTTATGTCATAGTGATTTCTTCTTGATATTATTGTACGATTAAGATTTGGTAGGATAAGGTTTGAAACTTTACAGAGGGGATGATTTGAAAAGAAATGATGCCAAGACTCTTGAAGGTCCTTACATATAGGACGAGAGAGTTATTGTAAGATCATCTTAAAAATAGAATACTATCTGTATTTCGTATCTGTGTTTCTCTTGTGTTTCAAAAATAGCTATTATGCATCTGTGTTTCACAAATTGCTATTTGTATTGCGCATCTGTGTTTCACAAATTGCTATCTGTATTGCACATTTGTGTTTCACCAATTGCTATCTGTATTGCATATCTGTGTTTCGCAAATTGCTATTGTGCATCTGTTTTTCACAAATTGTTATCTGTATTGCGCATCTGTCTTTCACAAATTGGTATCAGAGCCGCGTTTCATTGGTATTGAGTGAAGATCTACCTGTTGTAAGCAAAAGCTGAAGATCGCGTTGTGATAAGTCCTGTTGAAGACCAGGGTGTCGTGTTGGTCGTTTTAGGCTGTAGACCATGATTGCAAGTTACTCTGCAATTTTCAGGTTTTTCTAATCTCTTTGATAGTAGAATGGATCCTAAGTATACTTTTCTTACATCTACACAAAGGAAGGTTGCTCATGAGAAAAGATGGTCGTTCATGAATAGATTTCTTAATAAACCAGATAAAGATGTTATGTGTAATGATAAAGTAGTATTCCAAGATCATGATCCAAAACCTAATTTGTCTCTTCCAGATATAGATATAGATAAGATCTACAATATGCCTTTATTCAAATTATACGCCACTAGTCTGTTCAGATTTTCCTCAGTGAATATTCCAATCTCATTATCACAGCAAATTTATCAAGTCCCACTTATTAATCGTGAATATGGGGAATGGGGTTTAGAGAATGGCTATAAATATATACACATTGGTTTGGTTCAATTTGGAATCAATCCACTTGTAAGGCCGTGTCTAAATACATCTTTCCTAACATGTGTCCTAGATTCTAGAGCCAATGAATTTAATGACGCATTAATAGGAGGTTTTCAAAGCCCTCTTAATAATGGTCCAGTCTAGTCATCTATTATTCCAAGATATCAAGTCTCTCTGACAAATCCATATATAAATGAATTCCTGCATGTTTTCATACAATTTCATGGTTTTAACTTTGCTCCAAATACCCAAATAGCTCAATTACATACCACAGTTTGCATTCATTTTGTGTCATCCAGTGTTGGCTTGAGGGGGCCTCACCCAGGTTCAGCGTTAGTTAGCCAAACAAATCCCTACACTACTGGTCCTTTCGGCATTAGCCGGTGGAGCGCAGACTGAAGTCTCACCCGAAGCAGTATGGGGGGATGCTGGAACCAAGTTTCTGCACCCTTGATATGGTTGTGATGTCAGTTTATTCCAACTATACCCACCTTCATGCAGGTTGCTTCACTCTCTGCTCTATCCTCCAGTACCTTCGCGAAGTGGTACAATCGGCTTCCGCGCAGCCCTAACCAGGGGTTGCAATCCTTTCACACTGCTAGAGCATCGATTTGCGCTGTCTCTCAAACTAGGATAAGTATCTTACTTATCTTGTTATCAAATCTTAGTTATATTCGCGTAAACATATGTTATTACTTGCGTTCCCTTAACCAATACAATTATACACATTCACGCATCATATAAGCATTAGAAATGAAATTCATACCCGCTATAACAAATGCATAAACAGGAAATTAGATGTAGAATTTAAAGGAAACTGCTCTTAGATGCAGAATTTATAGGAAACTGCTCTTTATTAATACTTCCAGATGATTACAAACTCGACTCGCCCTGCGCACTCAGCTGCAGTGGTCCACGCACTCAGCTGCGGACTTCTAGGCCTCTGCACACTTAGCTGCAGAGCCTCTTCCTATGCTACTACCCAAGACTTAGACTTACACTTCAGAGCTATCTCACATACATCTTCATTGATTCTTCCTTATTGTATTAGATTAGATGTTTTTGACTACTTAGAGCTTCGTTCTATTTGTACAATCCCATGGTCCGCAGACCATGGGTAGATCTTCTATAGCCAACATTACATTATCAAAATAAGGGCAAACAAGCCTATGACTTTTTAACAACTACGTGCTCTGCGCCCATAAAATGCGGAGTCTTTACATTGGAATTACAAAATTGGACCAAAATCTAGGCTCTAAGCCCCAAAACTATCCTTGGGGGATTCCGCACCCAACAGGCCCCCAACACAAACATCGTGACTCGCCCTCGAGTCACTCTAAAGGTGTGTAGATCTTAGCATGAAGACCTCCCAGCGCTATTTGGATCCCTGCAACTTAGGCAACGCACTGAGCGGATGCCTGCTGAACTTCCTCCATGCGTTGTTCGGCGACCGCTGCTGCTGAACTGCTGTCGTGAATCTTCTGCTGAGTTGCTTGAAGTTGCACGAGTTTTGCTTCAATGGAGGCTATAATTGTATATGCCTCATCGATCCATGGTTGTAGGCGTGCTTTTAAGACTGCTTCCTTATGCCGAGCGGCATCCACTTGTTCCTTGAGCGCCTTTGCCTCCTGCATCCTTGCAAGCCTCTGTGTAAGGGAAACTGTCTATGTGTTCCCTTTTACTTCGTCATACTTATGTTGTAGCTCGTTCACCTCTGTCTCTAGGTGCTCCACATTCGGCTCCTCCTGCAGGGTAGTTAGGACCTCAAATGACTGCTCGAACAACTGCATGCAGTCTGCCACTGCGTTGTTAACCGCCATTGTTACTACTATAACAACAGTGGTTCATTGTTCCCTGATTTCCGACAGAGTTGAAGGCTGAGCCTTCAACTGAAGTTCTGCGATCTGCAGGTTTAGCTCCAGCTAAACCCTAGCCATCTCTTCTCTAGAGTCATGCATCCCTGTGGCCAATTTGCGGATGCGCACCTCCACCAGTTCTTCTACCTGAATGTCCAACTCCGGGACCATTCTGCAGGCTTCCTCTATCACTTGCATAATTTGTTGATTCTTCTCGACTACCTCATTGTGCTATAGGCCCAACTATTCAATGTTGATGTGCTACTCGCTCATCACCTGCAGTGTGCGACTCTCCCTGGCTCAAAGTTCCGCGATGACTCCATCCTACAAGAGATAGAGCGTCTCCCGAGGGAGCGTGGCCATATTCGACCCTACCCCTTTCAAACTGCTCACCATGGGTTTGTGGGCTTCCTTCTCTATAGTAAGGGCCCCATCTGGTAGCACGATTGTATTGGTCACCCTTGTGCGTAGCATTTCCTCGGCAGCTGAAGTGCTAATTGCGAAGCTAGTGGATAGTGTGCCAGCCTGTGGAGTGTGAACCTGCAACACTATCCTAAGAGCCCCCAATACCAACTATTGTTGTTCCTCAAACTGCTGGAGGGCCTTCGTGGTGACATCCCTCATCGTTTCGTCGATATCATGTTAATCCCCCTCAGTGAGGATGATTGGGGTGAAGGACGTTTTAGATGCCTTGGTTTTCTTCCACGGCACTGTCTGCTCTCATGGTCGTGGACACTTGAGTTGGGTGGATGTTGTCTGTGGGTCCACACCACTTGGTTCTGTGTCTGTCTCTGGTTTGGGCGAAGGTGACTTCTGTCCTCTGTGCTCTTCTTCTGTTATTTTCTGCTACTCTGCCAACTTCGCAGCATCGCGTACTTCCTGGGCCTTAGCCATTGCTTCTTCTTTCCTGCACTTTTCCACCAACGGCGCCATCTGAAGTTTTGTCTCTTTCTTCCTACATTGCGCGAAGGATTTCTCTGTTTCCACCATGGAGCCAGCTAGAGCGCGCCACTCCGGTGGCCAAGACTCAAGGACTGCGAATATCACATCGTCAGTCGCCAAATACGGTAAATCATGCCACGTCTTCATAGGGTCCTTCCGCGCCCTAATGAAGACATGGTGGAAATCTGCTTTGAACTCTGCAAAGCTCTGCAAACTATTGTAGATTGTGGGCGATAACCGTGGCTTGTGATTGATCTCCATCCGGATATTCATTTCCATTAGTATCCAAAATATCTTGCTCTCATTTATCCTCTACGCGTCCCTGGTCACCCACAGTGAAGCGTACTTCGCTGCCTCTGGAAGGTTCGGCGCGGCCGAAGGGAACTGGCTATCTTCGGGTAGCTCCCATGTCACGAGTATGATCAACAACAGGAGCCATGCATAATGAAATGTTTTGCCCTGCTCCTGTGCCTCGCAACAGTTCACAAGGAAATCGCCACATAGGTAGTTCACCCAGTTGAACTGGACTCCTTGTGCGCATTGCACCGCTAGTGCAACCATCGGCGCGGGCACCTCATCCGCATGGCACTTCCGCATCACCTTCCCTACCAACATTTGTGTCATGACCTTGACTGCAGGGTTGTTGATGCTGTAGATGGCATACCCTCGCTTCTTCTTCTCCAACTTAAACTTCTTTTTCATTGCCTCTGCGAGGGCCAACTCACCACCTTTTCCCTCTGAAATGTTTGCTGGATCCTCCTTGGAGCAAGGTAGCCGTGTAATTCAGTGAATTAGATGGTCTGTGATGGGGATGGGCTCCTCAGCCACAAGCACCCATCATGCACCAAGCAGAGCAGCTGCCTAATGACGAAGATGGTCACTGAGGCGCAGTGTTAATGCAACACCCCATAGTAGGTTTAGCAACCCGACCTTCTCTACACCTCTGAGCCATTTGCACGGCTCCAATTCAATCATTCCAGCCGTCACGTCAATCTTCTGGTGCATTGTCTTCACAGTCGCTAAATTCAGGAACTTCTCGTGTTTTGCGAGGTCCCAATCTTTGAATTTCAACATAAGAACCCGCCCCAAGTGCGGTCCCTCAAAGATAATATCATTTGGGAGCAGCGGAGTTTGCAGAGAGCTCTTGCTCTCATCTATATCCTTCGGTACCTTGCCTTTACCCTTTCGCAGAGGAACATATTCAGGTAAGCGGGTAATAGGGTCCGCACCCTAGGTTTCAACTTCCATCACTACATCCTCGCCCTCCTCATCCACCAGGATTTCTTCAGACTCCTCTTCATCGGCCTCCAGATTAATAGCCTTCCCCTTTTCCTGCAGAGTGAGCTTGGTCCTCAGTGGATTTCGCGGCAAGAAGCACACCGGGATCATGGCCTGCTTATATTTCTTGGGTCTCGGTGTGCGGGGTGATTTAGGGACCTCAACCATCATTTTGATGCTCTCTAGGGCTTCTACTTCTGCAATTTCCTGCATGGCTTCCTCATTTGTCACTACTCCTGTGTCCATGTCTTCTTCGGGTGCTGACATAGCGCTACTCCACAGTTCTTTCAATGTCTCTGGTAGTTTCTCAAACAACGAACTCACTTTCAAAGTCTCGAATAAGTCTCGATACATGAATACTCGAGCGCGCAACAACTCAGTTCTCAAATTTCCAAGTGTTGTTTGCTGGACAGCCACTTGTAATTTATAGCGCCATTTGAATTTGAATTTGACCATTCTCCCCACATTCGGTCCATTAATGCTAGATTGGCGACAGATTTTCAAGAATGTAGCCCATAAAGTTCGCCTTAAATCCCTGCCGCCCACTCCATTTGGCCTCAAACCAACCATCAAATCATGAATAGTGACTTTAATGGTCACTTTCCGGCAAACCTACGTGCCAGCACAGCTATCTTCGTGTTGTCATGGACCCTATGACACTTCGCTACTATGTGCAGTCCCTACATCGTGCAGCTCCTAGGCAATGTAGTTTATAGTCCCGCGCCTCCTTTCAGCTGCCTGGAGCACTAAGACTGTGCTACTCCGATCTAGTCACATTGTCGAATCACAAGTGTATGTCTTCAATCGACTGCCATTCACCTTTCCTGGGAAGGGTTCTCCATTTAACTTGACCAGTTGTACTGCGCCTCCGTCGGTAATCTCCTTAATAATATACGGCCCTAACCAGTGCATCCGGAACTTCCCTGGGAATTTATCAAACTCACTATCATACAACAACACCAGATCGTTTACCTTAAATGTGCGCAGCTTGATGTGCCGGTCGTGCCATACCTTTTCACGCTGTTTTTGGACCTCCTGGTGAAATCGAGCCAAAAATAGTTCTTCTTCAAGCTCATCTTACTATGCGAGCCTCTCCTCTAGGGCTCCGCAATCTGTCATACTTGTGGTCACTGCTATGCATAGACTAGGAACAATGTATTCCATAGGCATTACGGCTTCCACTCCATAAACAAGCCTAAAAGGTGTTTGTCCCATCAGTGTCTTGCATGTCGTTCGATAAGCCCATAACATTGTAGGTATGCATAGGTCCCAATCACTTTGCTGCACATCGCATACCTTGGTCAGCACGTTTTCAAGCACTTTTTTGAACGCCTCCACTGTCCCGTTTGCCTATGGGTGATAAGGTGTGCTCTTCTGATGATACACCTGAAATTCCTCCATTAGTGCGTTGATCGTCTCATTCAAGAAGTGTGTACCGTGATCGCTCATCAAGATCTTCAGACATCCAAATCGCGTCAATACATGTTCAAATAGAAACTTCGCAGTAGTCATGCCCGTGCAATCCTTCACCGGTTACGCTTCTGCCCAACAAGTCTGATACTCTGTCACAGCGATAATATACCTTGCGCCTGTCTTTCCTTGAGGTTTAATGGGTCCTACAAAATCTATTGCCCATTTTTCGAAAGGTTGCAACGTCATTTGTGGATTCAAAGGCATTTCATCCCTCCGCGATGGCTTGCCTGTTCTTTGACATACATCACATGCCATGCAATATTCTTTTGAATCCTAATGAAGGGTTTGCCACCACAACCCTGCGCGTAGAATCTTCTACACGGTTTCTCTTCTTGCATAATGTCCTCCCGCAGTGCCCCCATGAGTTTCCATGAGGATGATGCTTCGTTCAAACTCAAGTACATACATTCACAGTATTTCATCATTCCCCATCTTGTATAGATGCCCAGCAATGACAGAGAAATTTGCCATACGTACCACTAATTCCTTCTTTTGTTGGATAGAGTATCCTTCCGGCGCAATTCCAGTTGTTAGTAAGTGTATTATATCTTCAAAATTTCCATCTTCTACACGCACAGCAAAGAGCTATGCGTCAGGTAATCCTTCCTCCAAACTAGTAGGTTCCTCCCCTGTCTCAATGTGTGACAGGTGATCTGGTCCCACATTCAATCATCTAGGATTTACAAGAACTTCAAAATCATACTCTTGGAATAATAAAATCCATCTGAAAATTCGCCCCCCCAACACAGGCTTATTGACCAGGTACTTTAGCGTGAAGTGATCTGTATACATCTTAAAGTGGCCTCCTAGCAAGTAGTGTCGGTACTTCTGGAGCGCATACACCATAGCTAGCCCCTCACACTCAGTGGTGGAATAATTCTTCTCTACTTTGGATAACCTGTGGCTTGCTAACACGATAGGGTGATCCAAGCCTTCTCCTCCATCCTATGTTAGTACTACCCTCAACGCTATACACGACGCGTCGACATGTACATGGGACTCTTTCTTCCAGTTCAGGAAGACTAGAATTAGCACAGTAACCACCTTTTCTTTCAATATATCCAGGATTTTGTTATAGTGATCGTTCTAGTAGAACGTGACATCCTTATTCAACAATTTTTCCATTGGCGAGGTGATATGGACATAGCCTTTGACAAACTTTCTGTAATACCCCGTATGTCCCAGAGTAGCACGCAATTGTTCCACACTTCTCGGCGCTTCCAAGTTCAGAATCACCACGATCTTCCCAGGGTCTACCATTAGCCCTTGTCTACAAACCACATGCCCCAATAGGTTCCCAAAAGGAATGATAAACAGAGACTTCTTGAGGTTGAGCATGATTTGGTATCTTCGACAGGTATCCAACATCAAGAGCAAGCTCACTACATGGCGCTTAACCAGCCAAAAGACAGTCTAGTCATCAAAATAGGCCTGCAAGAACTTATGAATATACTCCTTGAATTCCACAACAACCACGTGCGAAAAGATAACAGGCATATTCTTCAATCCAAATAGCATGACAGTATATTAAAAGCAACCCCACTCAGTCATGAAGGTTGTCTTGCTCCTATCCTCCGACACGATTTTGATCTGGTGGTACCTCGAGCACCCATCAGTGAAAGAATATGCTTCTTGACCACCTACATTGTCCAACACTTCATCCGTGAATGGAGTTGGGAATGGATCATGCACACAAGTGTCATTCAATATTCTGAGATCCACGCATATCCTTATCTCGTCCTTCTGCTTCTTCTCTTGCACCACCATCGAGCTTACCCAACGGATTCTTCCACAGGCTCAATGATGCCTGCTGTGAGCATTTTGTCTAAGTCTAAGCAGACCTTCTCCTTGTATTTCGGATTTAAGCAGTAAGGCTTCTGCTTAACTGGCTTTGCGTCGGGCTTTAACGTTATCTTCATCACTCCTAGATCTCCGATGATTCCTTTCAAATCCGTGAACTTAGTCGGGAATAAGTCCTGATATTCACGAAGTAATTCAGCGACCTTATCCATTATCGCATCGTCCCAGTAGTCTCCGATATTCGCGAATTTGGGTTCTACCTCCGTACCAATGTTCACCCGCTTAGCTTTCACTGGCACAGTTATATCATGGTTCTCAATTTGTGGTCCTTGAACCTCACGGTGGCCTTCTATTTCTGAAATGTTAATATTCCATGGATCCTCATCCTCCTCTTCAGCGGTTACATGATAACATTCCAGCGCGTGACTCAGCTGAGTAGCCCATTCAGGCTGAATCGGGTCTAAAGGCTCCTGTGGTATCCTAAAGATGGCTTCTTTTACCTCTTGTAGCGCTTCATCAATACTGTCCCACCCATCCTCAAAACTAAAGGTCATCATGAATCTTTCACGCAGGATATCCCATTCACTTGTCCCATGGCGGAGCTCTGTTTCTATATACCAATTCATTGATATAACATCTAGGGTATGACAGAATAGGTGCACCCACTTAGGTTGTGGCTTTTCTCCATAGGCCTATGTCCACTTGTCCAGATGCATGCGTGGACCATCATGTCCATCAAACTTGTCTGTCAGTCGCATCTTAGGCTTCCCAAATCGTACTTGCATCATTCTCCTACATTTGCGCCAATTGTCAAAGCTTCTTTTGTGCGTACCCCACCATCTTACGGACATAGCGCGCAGTACCCAGTCCAAGGCCTGGAAGCATTGCTTTTTCGGCACCCCCCTTTCAAATGCATCCAAGAAGGTATCTACCTCATTTAGACCATCATAAGTAGGCATATCTCTTACTTCTATTGACATGCAGCGCAGCAACTGGGTCATCATATTGCAATTCAACGTAGTTACTTTGTGTAACCCATTCTGCCAGTGTTCTACTTCTTCATCAGAACCCGAAGTGCAAGAGCTCTCGCACTCTCATGTAATCTTCCCATCTGCAGTGGGATTCACCCAACCTTGGTCTCGCACTATTGTCTTGTAGATGCAGTCCAGATCATCATCGCTCTCATAGTCGCAGACTGGTTTCGTATAGCGCGATCCCTCAGTAGGATCCAAGGGTATTATTACGCGTGGTGACTTCTTCTCAAAGATCATCTTCCGCTTCTTCATATTAATTACCCCATTCATATCAGTGGCCCAGTCAATTCCCAGGAGCGCTAGGTAGGGATTGTTGTCGTCAACAATCTCTATCGCTTCAAAATCTACCAGCACGCTCGCTCCCTCAATATCCACTATTATTCCTTACAATCACCCCATGGGTATGATTTTCTATTGGTTCGCCATTCTCAGCTAAATCAGAGACCATTGCAGCGCGGGTCTTCCTATTTGCTCCCATGTCTATTTTGGTAGAACATTCGCATCTGAATCCAAATCCATAATGACTTGATCCATCTCGTATTCTTTGATCTACGTGGTGAGTCTCATTTCACACCCCGTCCTTGTTTTATGTTTTCCGATCTTCCAGACTACGCGTAGTTCTCCTGGCATGGTCCCAGCACATCTGTTGATGAGTTCCTGTAACCCTTTCACAACCTTACTGTCGCGCAATAACTTCATACAGGTTTCCAGGAAAGTTGTGAGCATGGAGGGATCCATTTCTGGCTCAGGCTGATCTTTGCTTCCTGAAGTGGAGGCCTCAGTGAAGCTCTTCTTAGCTTCCATGAAGGTTTCCCAAGCGCACTCCAAATCAAACTCAGCTTCTTTCATCGAGGCTTTGTGAACCCAGGTGTTGTCTTTCGTTTGTTTCCCTTTGTCATATCCCGTCGCGATTCCACTTCAGAGCACTATATTTACGTTCGGATCTTCCTCGCATGGCTCAGACCTCATCATCTGCAGGTTCTGAGTCGGGGGAGGTGGTAGCGCTCCTTTGTCATGTATCCTAGCTATCAGTGTAGGACAATATTTTGTCTCGTGATCAAACAGCGTGAAATACTTACACGACGAACGTGCTGGATTAGTGCAATCGTAGGCATAGTGTCTTGGCCCTCTGCAATTGTAGCAAATCAACTATCCATGACCTCTACCAGGTCCTCCTCCGCCTCGGCCTCGTCCGCACCCTGAAATCCTGTCCGCACCATCCCTGCATTCTAGTCAAGGGGCCATGTTTCAGCCTAAACCTTGTAGGCGGGAGTTCTATCCATCATCAATTCATAGCTCCTATAACTATGCTCATCATGTCCCACCGACCTACAAAAGTTACAAAACAAATGTTGCGGAGCTTGCGTATACTTCTATAACAAGTGGCAGTTATCTGTGGCATGCTTTCCGGCTACTTGACAGATAGAACACCACAAAGCAGGCGTCGCGCTAGGTCCTACTTGAGCTTCCGGCCTTAGAGGCATTGATCGTCCTCTTGCAAGGTAATTTGTGAAGATTGGGCAGTGGTCTTTGTCATGACCCTGACTCTTACATTTCATGCACCATACTTCTTCCGCACTTCTGGTCAAAGCATCTTATCTTGCTTCAAGATTTGCATCTCAAGGCACAAATTCTTCAACTGCACATGGATCTGCTAAACTCCCAGATTAGGATCTTGCATCAGGGTCTCATGAAGTCTCATGGAAATCTCCAGGCCTTTGCCTGAGTTGTTATGTTATGCTACGACAGCGCACTCCTTAGGTGTGGTAGTAGCAAAGCTACAAACCATTCGCGATGTTGTCCATCTGTCAGATTCATATTTGCTTCGTGAATCATACATTTCAGCCTCTGATCCAATTCCCAAGGCATTTCACCTGGTAGCATCATGATTTCTTTGAATCCAATAATCGACTGTGCTTCAGATCTAGGCCTTCTAATTCCCTATTCAGTGCTACTTCGATGTCCGCTACTCTCGCATTCGGGTTATCGTTGGAGTACTTAATATACCAGGTTAGCACGCGATCCTCAATGGCGCTAACCAATGTTGCTTTCTTTATATGGTCATCTATGACACCTTGAGCTTCCCATAGAGCTTTCACTACGAACCAGAATTGGTTTGGATCCTCATTTCCCAAGCCTTTGAACAAAGGCAACTTTAATGTGTTCACCATACTAAATTGCGGTGGCGCTGGAGGTGGTACGGGTGACGATGGAGGTGATGGCGGTGAAGCCGGTGGTGGTGTGGGCGGAGGTGATATTCATGGAATTATTTATCTTATCAAATGAATAGCACTTCGCGGAGAGGCCTTTTTGATCCCTTCCTCGTCCCCTCGCGGAGGTGAAAACAAGGGGCTATTTTTTGGATCCTTATTTCCTTTGTTCCTGTAAGCCTTTTTGCGTTGCATAGCCCCGAACATCAAGGTAACTGAATAACCCGCTTTTCACACAACAACATTTTAATCTAAGTATTCAAAGATTTTACATACTTACCTCACGGTCCTTTGAGGAAGCATCGCTCTGCCCCGCTGTAGCTGATTGAGGTGTCAACCGCGAACTCAGTAAAAAATCCTCCTATAATGCGATCGAGCCAATGATCGACGGTGCGCGCGATCTTATCCTCCGATGCTTCCAATCTTCGCACTAGCTCTAGGGTCCACACAATAAGACCGTCAAGTTTCCACCTTCCTTGGCTATCTTCTAGATTCGTGATCCACTCGTATAGCTCAATAGGGAAGGACGCGAAAAATATTTTGTGGATCTCCGTGTACAGGTAGCTATCTAACCACTATTCTTTTGACAGTCGCAGGTTTCTAGTTTCCTGTGTCACGAACTCGTCCTGACCCAAGTTCAGTGTTTGTTAGCTAAACAAATCCCTACACTACTGGCCCTTTCGGCATTAGCCCGCAAAGCGCAGACTAAAGTCTCACCCGAAGCAGTATGGGGGGATGCTGGAACCAAGTGTCAGCACCCTTGAGATGGTTGTGACGTCGGTTTATTCCAACTATACCTGCCTTCGCGCAGGTTGCTTCGCTCTCTGCTCTATCCTTTAGTACCTTCACGAAGTGGTACAATCGGCTTCCGCGCAGCCCTAACCAGGGGTTGGAGTCCTTTCACATTACTAGAGCTACGATCTGTGCTGTCTCTCAAACTAGGTTAAGTATATTACTTATCTTATTATCAGATCTTAGTTAGCTTTGCATAAACATATGTTATTACTTGTGTTCCCTTAACCAATACAACGATACACATTTGTGCATCATATAAGAATTAGAAGTGAAATTCATACCAGCTATAACAGATTCATAAACAGGAAATAAGACACATAATTTATAGGAAACTTATCTTTATTAATACTTCCAGATGATTACAGACTTGACTCGCCCTATGCACTAAGTTGCAAGGGTCTGCGCACTCAGCTGCATACTTCTAGGCCTCTGCGCACTCAGCTGCAGAGCCTCTTCCTATGTTACTACCCAAGACTTAGACTTACACTTCAGATCTATCTCGCATACATCTTCATTGATTCTTCCTTATTGTATTAAATTAGATGCTTTTGACTACTTAGAGCTTCGCTCTATTTATACAATCCCATGGTCCACGGACCATGGGTAGATCTTCTACAACTGACATTACATTATCAAAATATGGGTGGACAAGCCTATGACTTTTTAATAACTATGTGCTTCGCACCCACAAAATGCGGAGCCTTTACATTGGAATTACAAAATTGGACCAAAATCTGGGCTCTAAGCCCCAAAAATGTCCTTGAGGGATCCTGCGCCCAACATCCAGCATGCCACCTGTCAATCCCAAACTGCAACAAAGAGCTTTAAAAGAAGGATTAATTGTCGGCCCTGGTAATGCCATTCCTCTCCAAGTTGGATTTAGTGAATTAACCCTACCAGATGAATGCTCCAGTCATTATGAACCACTCTCTCAGAAAAACCCACAACTTGCCAGTATAGCAAACCAACTCAAAGTTGTGTCTACAAGAGATGGTCACACTACCCTGAGATTTCAGAATCCTAATTCAAGTCTTCATTCTCAAAACCAATATGGATTGAAAGAAAACTTTCAATAGCACAGGAAAGAAATATCATTCCTCCGAGATTTTCAGTTTCTTCTTTTCTAGCTGCAAATTTCAGTAAATATACAGAGAAAGACAACCCTTCTAGAAAGTCATGTGAATATTGTTTAGATATACCAGAAAAATCCAAAAAATATCAAGTCATTTCAAGTCCAAATTCACATCATGGCCAACATCCAAATTGCCCCGATTGTATAACGGTACCAACTCTTCATATCAAGATGATAAATCTTCCAAGAGAAAATTCTAGTAGAAAAATTATGCTTCCAGAAAGGAATTTATAACCTATTAACTATGTTCCAAACTTTAAAGATGGTTCTATGCAAGGAGATTTACAAATTCTGCATTATATATCTCCAACAGAAGCAGAGCCTTCTGAGTCAGTGAAAATGCTAAATTATAGCAATTATCAGTCAGTATGTTTGTCCCAAAATATTGATGATTTAGCTAAAGATGTGATTGAATTAAAAGAACATGTAATACGCATACATATGACACATGATATGATGTATGCCCACCAAGATAACGAGGAAGAACAACTGAAAGAAATATTGTGTCAATTAGAAGCTATAAAAAGAGTTGTTTCTACTTTTAAAGATGCTCTCTCGAGGCCAAGATCTCACCCAAACTATGAAGAAATAGAAGCAGAAGGTCCTAAATTTTATTATTTTAAGGCATCCCAATCATCCTCTACACTAACTCTAAAATTTATCTCTGGTGACTTTATAGATATGAGTCAGCTAGAAAAGGGGATTAGCCTAGCAAAAAACAAGCTATGTCTACTCAAAGATAAAATAAATCAACTAATACCTTCTAAAATTAAGATGTCCGGAAGAGAAAGTGTGGGTGAATCACAGGAGATGATCTTGGCTCCTAACCTCAATCAAGTCCATTCTATAAATGGGCTTAGCACATATCAACAGTAGAAACTCATGATGATTCAGTCACTACACCAAGCTAGCTTGGTTCTACATTTTTCATAAATTTTGACTGTTTAGACAAAGAGCAAGCCTTGATTCTTCTTCAAAAGATTAATACTTGGGCTAGCCAGAGAAAACCAGACCCAAAGACTACATGGAAAGAAGTAGTTATACATATAAATTGGCCTTTGACAGGCAATGCAAAATTATGGTGGGAAGTTTTAAACAGGTCAGACCAGTCAATGATTTTAGAAGATGAAGACCCACTTAGAGCCATACTTATGGCACTAGCCCATGAATTTATAGGAATACTGCCAACAAACAATGAGCACTTTGAACAAATGTTCATGAGCCAATGTCTATGTAGTATTGACCTGCTCAGTGAATATTCTTGCACAATGCAAAAGATCTATTACAAGATTCCTAGCCATCAAAATATTGCATATCTACAACATTATATAGAATCTATGCTAGGAAGGATTCCAGAGCTTGTCCACCAAAGACTCACATCACAAAGTATCTCTATATATACATTGTCATTAGCTTCATTACATCAGCATATTCTCCAGATCTTAAGAAATGAATGTGCAACTTACAAGACTAAGAAGAATGTGAAAAAACATCTCAACTTTAGCCCGGACTTTTGTAATACCTTTGAAGAAACTTACCACTTTGGTTGTTTCAAAAATTCTAGTATGAAAAAGGCTAAGAGATATGAGAAAACCTATAGCCAAAATTGTAAGTACCCAAAGTCATACCAAAAATATGATAAATGGTCTAACAGACGAAATCAACAAAACAAAATACCTCGGTTTCAAAATAAAAGGTATTTGTTCAAAAAAAGGACATCGCCAGCTAGGAAATCCAAATGTTTTATATGTGGGAAAGAGGGCCATTGGGAAAACAAATGTCCAAAAAAGGGCAAACAAAAAATTCATACAAAGGTAATGGAAATATTTAATTATGTTCACAATCCTGCAGACTGGGATGTTGTTTCAAATTCAGACTCAAAATATGAACATTTCTCTGGACACAGTGAATCAGATGATGATATTGAGAATTCTTTCAATAAGATATCTCTATCAGATAGTGAAAATAGTAGTTGTACGTTTTTATCAAATTGTTTTATGTTTTCATCATATACTGTTCAACAGCAAATAGCCAACATCCAAAGGCAAAAGGAATCTCTCCATCCAGGATATCTCCTTCCAAGAGCAAAAATTTAGGAAAATATAGATGCTCTAGAAAAATCAATAATCCGAGATGAAAACTTTTCTGATATACATTTCCAATCAGAATACAAATCGACTAGCTATCAAGACTCTATACTGGAAGTGATAAAGAGAATTGAACAAAGTTTGCAGGAAGACAGGCAACTCCTGGTAAATCTAGCCACCCAAATACAGTCTAAATTCCAACAATTGGAGGAGTAGAATTAAAAATTAGTAACAGAGGCTTTCTCCACTACAAAGACTCCGTTTGAAGCTCTTACCCAAGGAGAATCAAATAAATAAATTAGTGGTATAGGAGACAGAATGATAATACCAATAACCATTAAGGTGTCAGGTTACAAAGCCTATACACTAGATGCCCAAATAGATACTGGTGCTATGAGTATTTGTTGCAAGTATAAATCCATACCATTTTATTACTGGAAACGTACTACAGTCCATTTCAAAGCAGTAAACAAGCAGGTAATGAAGATCTCTCATGTAGCCCTAGACTTCCCAATTTGTTTGGCCTCTCAAGAATTATATGTTACATTGTATAATTATGATGCAGGATCTGACATGTTGCTTGGTCAAGATTCTGTAAAAAGATACATGCCGATGACAGTTGACAAGAACCAGATTACTTTTAGCATACAGAAAGAAAAGGTATCAGTTCCTCTGACAAATACTTATACAGTTAGGGTCCTCCTAATGATATAGATATAGTCTCTAAGACTATAGAAAATCTTACAAAAATCAAGAAAATTGTGAAGCATGCTAATCTTCATGGGAAAGATGCATTGAAGGATATTGCAGAAAAACTAAAAAATGATTGTACTTATGACTATCCTGATGCTTTCTAGTCTAGGGAAAAATATTTTGTTTCTCTTCCATACAAACATCAACAAGAACAAAGACCTTAGAAAGCCTCCGCCAACCATATGAGCCCTACAGATAAATGGTTATGTCAAGAAGAAATCAAGCAACTGTTGGCTAGAAAATTAATAGAACCTTGCAAAAGTGCATGGGCTTGTCTAGATTTTTATGTAAATAAACATTCTGAACAAAGAAGAGGGAAAAGGAGGCTTGTCATCAACTACAAGGCTTTGAATGAAGCGTTAGAACCAATCAGGTATCCTCTTTCCAGTAAGGATACACTATTTTCAAAAATTTCGAGAGCAAATGTTTTTAGCAAATTTGATTTAAAAAAGTGGTTTCTGGCAAATTGGCATTAACCCTGAAGATAGGTACAAAACAGCTTTTGTAGTACCTGGTGGACAATATCAGTGGACGGTTATGCCATTTGCTCTAAAAAATGTACCATCCGAGTTTCAGAAGCGAATGGAGGATATATTTAAATCATATGATTTTATTATTGTATATATTGATGTTTTATTAGTCTATAGCAAAGATATTCAACAACATAAGAAGCATTTGGAAATTTTCTACCAATTGGTTTTTCAGCATGGTTTAGCACTCTCAGCTTCTAAAGAAAAATTTGTGATAGCACAAACTAAGATTGAATATTTGGAATGATCATATCTTTAGGAAAAGTGCAGCTACAACCCCATGTTTTACAGTCATTGCTCAATTTTCCAGATATATTAGCTTATGTCAAGACAGTACAAAGATTCCTAGGATGCCTAAACTACATCAGGCAGTTCTATCTAGAACAAGCTAAAGATACCAAGATCCTCCAGCAAAGTTTGAAGAAAAACTTAGCCTGGGTGCCACAAATGACAGAAGTTATACGGAATATTAAGAAAAGAATTAAGCACCTTCCATCTTTATCATTACCACAACAAGACCTACCTTTTATCCTAGAAACTGATGCATCTAAGCATACATGCGCCACTATTCTCCTACAGAAACATTCTAAAAAAGAAGAAGTTTGTGCTTATGCTTCAGGTACCTTTTTAGAGGCTGAGAGGAAGTGTCCTTCATCCCACAAAGAAATATTGGCTATGAAAAATGGAATCAAAAGATTTAGGTTTTTCCTAAAAAGTGTTTCTTTCATTGTAAAGACTAACCTTAAACATATGAATGGAAGGTTGTAGAATAGAAAACTACTAAAGCAAGGAAATTCAAGAGTACTCCGATGGGCACTCTAGCTTGAAGGATTTTACTTCAACATTGTTTACAAAGAAGGAAAAGAAAATTATCTTGTAGACATGTTGACTAGAGAAGGAACAGGAGGACAGAAAGAGTTTACTATCAAAAGGTTCGAAGTAGGAGAATGTTCTTCTTCCAGATCAAGACCCCAAGTTATTCTTTGCAGCTCTTGTCGTTACCAATTTTGTTGGGAATGTTTTTCTCAAAAGATATTAGCCCTACCTAAAGATATTCAGAAAATAATCCTAGAAAAGTGGTATAACTCTGATGAAGGGAGATTTAGTTATAATATTGATTGGAATATTATCAATAATTACCATCTCTATGTAGGACAGGCATGGGCCAGACATCCTAGAATTGTATACAACAATGATCCAAATTTATCCTGGATGGATTATTATGGTATTATGCAGTATGCTAGAGCATGGAGAGAAATTTTCATAGTTATGTATTGCGAGGATGTAACTTCCCCTTCCAGGTTTTGGAGCCAATGGATGGATTTACTTATGCATTCTTTCCCTCCTCGGAAGGAAGAACTTAATGGGAAAAGCCCAAGATGGACTTTATCTGTTTTACATGGATATATGGAAGAAGATAGTTCTAGGTATAATATTTTTCGATTCAACCTCCTTTTCTGTGGCACAACATTGATTCCCATTCTAGACGAATCTCAAGAAAAAAGCAATTTTATTTTAAGCCTTGATTATTTTGGAGAAATTGGCATCATCCCAGAAAATCATGACCTGTTTATGTCATCATCTGCATTTTCTGCTTGTTTTGGAAATGAACCACCTTGGCTAGCTCAAATTGTACCTGGTATCAATCTTGATCCACATCATGAGGTATTCCATCAGGAGTCATCAGACAGCTATGCTTCAGACTATGACTCTGACAAAAGTCCCAAAGGTCAAGACTAGTGATTATCTGGCTTTCGAGGGTTCCTCTGTATAGAATATCCCTTGTGTATAACTTTTAAGATTATCTGTATGATTGTCTTTATCTTTATTTCCTTTCGTGGGTTCCTATTTCTAGGAATCTCCACTGTGTATCAACTTTTATCATTTCAAGAGTCCGTTATTTTCCTTTCGTGGGTTCCTTTTTCAAGGAATATCCACTGTGTATCAGTTTTTATTATTTTCAAGAGTCCTTTATTTTCCTTTCGTGGGTTCCTTTTTTCAAGGAATCTCCACTGTGTATCAACTTTAGTTATGTCATAGTGATTTCCTCTTGATATTATTGTACTATGAAGATTTGGTAGGATAAGGTTTGAAACTTTACAGAGAGGATGATTTGAAAATAAATGATGTCGAGACTCTTGAAGGTCCTTATATATAGGATCAGAGAGTTATTGTAAGATCATCTTGGAAATAGAATACTATCTGTAATTCGTATCTGTGTTTCACTTGTGTTTTGCAAATTGCTATTGCACCTCTGTGTTTCACAAATTTCTATCTGTATTGTGCATCTGTGTTTCACAAATTGCTATTTGTATTGCATATCTGTGTTTCGCAAATTGCTATCTGTATTGCGCATCTGTGTTTCAAATGTTGATCTTTGTACAAGTCCTCTTGTACTTCACCCTGCTTGTGTCAAGATCCAGACACGATTTCATGGGAAGCTAAACCTACGAGTGCAAAACAAACAAACAAACAAGTAAAGGACATAAGCAAAATGAAAGAAAGACAAGTAATCAAAGCAAAACATGAAAGAAAATAAAACAAGAAAGAAAACACTACTCCTACTCCTAAACTAAACAATTCATGGGCCTACTTACGTCAAGTGATATTTCCAATGTAGCCATTAGCGCATTGGTTGGCCCATGTTGGTGAAGGCAGGGTGACAAGAAAGATATTCAGGTAAACCAACATGAAAGAAATATAAAACAATGAATACCAATATGCTTGAAGTTTGAATGCGTTCATAGAAAAGAAAAAGGTAAAAGCGCAAGATAAACACTCTATGGACGTACCATGGTGAAGCATCGCACTGTGCGCAGACGATGAACATGCACACTCTTTTGATCTTTAAAAACAAGCAAACATGCAGAAAGAAGAAAACTTTCTCTTCATAGCATGACTTGTTATGTATGACTCCTCCAATGCATGAGTGATAGGATTGTGTGATTCTAGTGGAGGAAGTGAAATTTGTGGATCATGTTGATTTTCAATGTAAATGAGAGAGTGATGAGGAGCCTGGGGTGTTTAAACTAATTTCTGATCGAGAGTGGAACTGACCTAAAGACAACGAGAACCTAACATAACCATTAGCTCGGGCTGAATTGCCTCAACAACTTGAGGGGTTTCCACTTCATTAGCGGGTAGATCATCAAATACCGATGGCTTAGATAGATCAACAACAAGTGAATCAAAATCATGATCGAATGAAGGAGTAAAGAGATCATGACAGCCATGATCAGAAAATTCGATATGTACATCGGCATCCTCATGATTAATGAATCATACAACAGGGTTGATGAGAAATAGAAATTTCACCCTCTGAATTTTCATAAATGAAAGATGACATATTGAGTGGATTTGGAAAGAAATATTTGTCCTCACTTCAATCAAATGACAAACTGATATCTTGTGCATCATGTGAATGACTGAAAATAGAAACATCCAAGAATGAATTTTCACATGACAAATCAGAAAGGGCAGGATCACAGAAGATGTCAGGATAGAGCGGTCGAGGTGCGGACAGAAGGAGGTCATCCTTCACTGCAAGTTATTCTTTAGATTCCCACATGTACTCATAAAAAATGATAGCGCAGGTTGGTTGCTCAACACCAACTTCGTCGACAACATGATCCTCATGAACATCACATGCAGAGTCCAGAATGGACAAACACAAGACACCAAAATCTAGAGGATCAACGGAATGAGAGGACAAAGGTTGAGAAAACAAGTTCACATGACAACCAACAGGCTCAGAGCCCACATCTGTGCAAAAATCCAGAGCAGGTGAGGTGGGAGAAGGTGATGGTTCAACAGATGGGTTCGCAACTTCTCCCACCTCGTCATTGCGGATCCAAATTTGTTTGATGAGGAGTGAATGATGATTCACTTGTGACAGCAACCTTATCCATCTTGGGTTTGGAAGCTCTAACACCAAGGTATGTTAGGAGGGGTTCGAATGATTATAACACATGAGGATTTTTAGATATGTGAAGAAGATACTCAAACCGCTCCCTGAGAAATTTCCAATCAATTTCATCTTCAGGGATTTGAAAGGCAAGATTCAGGAGGCAGTCCCAAAATTGTGCAATAGATTCATCAAGTGCTTTCCGTAATTTCAGAAATTTTTTATTGAGTTCTTTACGGTCATAATAATAGAAAGCACGAAATAAATCATCAAGCATTTGATCATAAGAGTGAATGGAGGTTGCAGGCAATGTGTGACACCATTGCTTGATGCGCCTTTCAAACGTGTAAGTGAATAGCCCAAAGGCAATGTCGTCAAATGGGACTTCATTCCTATGACATAAGCATGTGAAGGCAACTTTGTGCCTGATCAGGGATGCTTCGCCTTCACCATCATACTTAAATCGTGACAAGTCATCAATAATGTCCTCCGACACTTCAAAGTCATGTGCATGAGAAAAACATGGCGGAGGTACGATTGTAATGTAAGCCATGAATGATGTGCAGGGATTCAGAACATACTTTGAGGACTCAGCTTGTCATCTGGCCCTCCTTCTAGCGCCAGAAATGTTGATGGAGCTAGACACGCCAACATGTTATGGGATATCCCTGTTAAGAATTCCCAAGTAGACCTCAAACCGTTTGAAGTAGGAGTCCCAACAGTGGGTAGTACAATAGTGCCTTGACTGTGGTAACTCGCAGAGGTAAGTATGATAACTTTATCGGAAGCAAGTTTGTGACCTTGCAGCGAGTCAAGTGAGATGCATGGGGGTTCTAACACATAGAGGGGAAAGGAAGTGTGTCCCCTAGAAGCTTGTAATGGTATGCATCCTAAAAGGAACACACGAGCTGAATGAAATCACAAGATGGAAGCGGAATAGTCCACAATCCAAAGTGACGAGTTAATACAACAACACAACTTCAACAAGATTCGTACAATCATATATAAAATTGTTCATACACAAATGCATAAGTGAAATAACATACATTTCTAAAGTAACCAGAGTAGTCGAACTACAATAACAACATATGCATGAAAATGTGTTGGCTTTGTTATATTATTAAGTGAAAGTTTCATCCATACATACACCATTGACAACCACTAACCCCAATAGTGGAACATTACAGTCAACACCGTCTGCTCCTCCAAAGAGATGTACTCACTCTATGTTGTGGAGAAGCCAAGGCTCGTCACGATACTCTCCAAGGCCTTCTCTAAGCAATGCCTAGCCAAAATCTTGGCTCCCAAAAGCATGTTCTATGAGTTATGAGGTTTTATTTATAGAAAAGGGTGGGTTGAACCATGACATTCCCCTTTATGACTCCTCGTCTACCCTCATGACTCTTCAACTTCTTTACAAAACTCATTACATTACATATATTATATATTATATTATATTGATATCAAAATTATTTTGAGTAAAATTAATATTGAACCATTTAAAATGAGAATTTATAAAGTTGAAAATATTTTATTCAAACTCCAAAATAAAATAAATATAACAATGAAAGATTTATATGAAATTCAAGCTTTCATAATTGAAATCATTTATTATTATTATGAAAACTAAAGAGAAGACAATGACATTCACTAATGAATATGAGGCCTAACACCAAAATAATTATAGAGGATTAGTATGAAGCAAAGGATGTGAGCAATGAGGATATTCTTAGATGAGCATTGGAGAAATTTGTCACTATGAGTTTGAAGAAAATCATGATAACATAGATATCTATGAAAATGTTGATTGAACGTAAAATTGATAATTTTCTTGTTTTGATCAAACATAGGAAAATGGAAATGTTGAAAGACCATGGAGTTGAGGATATTGAAGAAAGATCTTTTGGAAAATCCAAGAAAGACGCAAAAACATGATTTTAAAGGATATGGACTTCATGCTTATTGAGGAGCATTCCTTTTTCCTATATTTGGAAGAGACTATAGAGGAAGACCCTATGAGGGTTGAGCAGTAAGATCCAAGTGAGGGGAAAATCCATAATCTAAAGTTCTTATATTTGACTTCTCAACCCTCATAGAATCTTCCTCCACAATATCCTCAAAATATAGGACAAAGAAATGCTCCTCAATAAGCATGAAGTTCAAATATTTTAAACTAGAACTAGAGGTTTGTAGTATTAGCTTTCGGGGTTGTGTTCTGATACAAAGATATAAAAAACTAGAAGTACACACCATGTACACCAATGTGAACATGGAGAACAAATCCAATATATATGATAATAGGATAAACTCCTCCAAATACTGAAAGACATTCATACATTCAAATCACATGTCCACAATAATGGCTACATAATCTCTATATATACATATTCACACATTGCACATGTGGCCCTTCAACATTAGGCCAGCCATATTACATATACATTCGCACATTACATTTACATTTAATTCCATATATTCCCCCTCTTGGGGCCATACCATATATATTTAACCCAATATATGTTCCCCCTGGGATCATAATAAGTTTCTCCAAAAGTGTTTATACCATGCTTGGGGGTGTTTCAAATCATGTGAAGTGCAGGATGTGGTGAATGGAACGAACTATGTATTTTGGAAAGTATGGATGAAAATATATATTCAATCTCTTGGTGTTGATGTATGATACATAGGACACAGTGGAAGAATAATATTAAAAGCCTCCAGCTATCATTACTAGAGATCAGAAAGATGGAATTTACATGTAATGCCAAGGCTATGAATGCTCTACTAACTAGTCTACCTAAATCAAAACTAGTCAAGGTCATGGATTGCACTACTACAAAAACAATATGGGATAAGATAATCCACTTTTATGAAGGTGACAACAAGTTAAAGAAAGAAAAACTTCAAGGTTTTAGAAAGAGTTTTGAGTCTTTGAAGATGCATGATGATGAATATATCGCTAAATACTTTCTTAGAGATGATAAAGTTGTGAATACAATAAGAGATCTTGATGGATATCTAAAGGAGCCAGTAGTAATCCAAAAGGTGTTGAGATCTCTCCCTGAGAGATTTAATCCTAAATTTTTAGCCATTGAGGAGATGACAGCTCTCAAGTCTCTTACACTAGATCAATTACTTGGCACTATTACTAACCATGAAATGAGAATTTCTAATGGAAATTCTACAACAAAGGAGTAATCCTCCAAATCATATAAGAATCATAAGGAAGAATATAATGACTCATTTTGTGAATCAGATGAATAGGAAGCTAAGTTCGTGAGAAAGCTCAAGAGAGGTTCAAGAAAGTACAAAAGTAAGATACCTTTTAAGTGCTTTAACTATGATAAAGTAGGTCAATATGCTTCTAAATGTCCAGGAAAGAAGAAGAATGAATATGATCATAGAGAGAAGTTTAGAAAAATACAAAAGAACAAAAATAAGTCTAAGAAGAAAACTTCTACATCTAAGACTTCAGCTCCTCTGAGAGTGAAGGTAGCCAATCATCAGATGAGGACAAAACTCATGAAATTCCAAAAGAATTTATGATTGTGGCCATAGAAAATATAGAAATAGAATATGTTGACTCTGATGGAGAAGAGGCCAAAATCATCTTAGAAGGAGAGTTGATTAGTGCTCTTGGGGAAATTAAAAGGTTAAGAAAGGAAAAAAAAAAAAGGAACAATTGGTCAAGGATAAAGTTGAAGTAATAGAACCCCTGCTCCTGCAAATTGAAGAAGGAAATAAGATCCAAGAAACTTTGAATCAACAACTCAATGAGAAAAATCAAGCATGTGAAAGGCTTGAAGGAGAAATTGTTTCTCTAAGGAAAGAACTTGAAAAGGAAAAAACCCAACTGAGCTTTAATGAAAATTTTGGAAAAGGGACTGAAAGTTTAAATGAACTTCTTGAAGCGTAGAGAGTCTCTAATGACATAATGGGTCTTGAATTTGAGGCCGAGTCAAGCTCAGTAGCTGATGTGAAAGGTAAGAAGGTTATTACATTTCATCAAGTTGTGAACAAAGTAGCCAATGCAGGAAACTCTCAGGAAAATCAACCATTCCAAGATAAAAGGATCAAGTTGAATTCAGCTCAACAAAAGACTAATAGCACAGAGAAGACAAATCAACAAAGAAATTCAACCCTCAAACAAGCTCAATTATCTCAAGTAGCAGCACATACAAGCTTTAAAAATCAATATTTTACTAGGTTCGAGGATGTATTTCTAGGATATTTCTTTACATGCACTAATTATGGGCATAAGGCTGCATATTGTAGCATTAACCTAATGTTCAAAAAAATTGTTCCACAAAGAAATTCTTAGTTTGATAATTAATTTTCCAAACAAAGGAGAAGAAAAAATAGTCTCAGTAATTCATTCTCTCCTTTGAACAAATTGATTCAATGTTATATCTGTTAGAATTTTGGCCACATAGAAGTTGTTTGCAGAGTCAAAAATAAAATGCCTGCTCCTAAATTTCAACAATTAACCCAACAACCTAAGGTATGGAAGAAAAAGGAAAATGAATAAAACTACAATTTGATTTTATATGATCAAAATGGTGGGAATCAGTGGTATGTGGATAGTGGTTGTTCCAAGCACATGTCAGAAGACAAAACTAAATTTTCAACCTTAAATCATGTTAGGAAAGGTTATGTTACCTTTGGAAATAATGCACCAAGTACTACTATAGGTAAAGGAATAGTTGGTTTGGCAAATGACAGAGGTAAGGCTAAGGATGTTTTGTTTTTTAATGGCCTAAAGCACAATTTACTCAGTGTTTCCTAAATGTGTGGCCGAGGCTATGATGTGTTATTTAGATCAAAGAATTGTCAAATCAATTCTGCAAGCACAAGAGAGGTAGTAGTTGAAGTTATTAGGAAAAATAGTAATCTCTATGTTTTAAAATAAAAGACTAAAAAGTATTGCTTAAGCAAGTTTAATGAAAGTTGGTTGTGGCATAAAAGGTTAGGGCATATGAACTTTGATCAAATTGACAAATTGGGCAATAAGAATGTTATCAAAGATCTGTTAAAGTTGTATAAGCCAGAGAACACTATTTGCAAGTCTTGTCAAAATAGAAAACAAGTGTGAGTACCATTCAAATCCAAGGAGAACTTAACAACCAGGCCATTGCAATTGGTACATATGGACTTGTGTGGTCCTTCAAGAACTCATACACCCTCAGGTAAATTGTATTTCATGATTATCATTGATGATTTTAGTAGAATGACATGGGTATCATTTTTAAGAGAAAAATCATAGGCCTTTGAAAAGTTCAAGAACTTTAAGGCCATGGTTGAGAATGAAACAAACTATAAAATAAAGTGCATAAGGTCTGATAATGGTGGAGAGTTTACCTCCAAATAGTTTGATGATTTTTGCAAAGAACAGGGCATCAAAAGATAATTTAACATAGTATAGACTCCATAGCATAATGGACTAGCAGAGAGAGCCAACAGATTTTTCCAGATGTTGGCTAGAGCCATGATGGGTGACCAAATTATACCACAGATATTTTGGGCTGAAGTCATTCACACATTAATGGTGATTTTAAACAAGGCACACTTCAGACCAAACAATGATAAAACTCCATATGAGCTTTGGTATGGCAGACCTACTATAGTCAAGCATTTCAAAGTATTTGGAAGCAAGTGTTATATCAAGAAGAACAATGAAAAGCTTGGTAAGTTTGATGCAAGAGATGATGGAGGCATTTTTCTTGGGTACTCTAAGAACAAAAAGGGTTATGATGCTACAATAAGAATACAAGAAAAATAATTGATTACATTGATGTCAAGTTGATGAGCACATTGATTTTGAGGACAATTAGTCAATTAATATCAGCTCCAATGATCGCCAACAATGATGAGAAGGTTGATGATCCATTTACAAATGAAAACATTGAAGAACCCTTTAGTCCACAATCCAAATATGATACAACGTATGTGAAAAAAACACCACCTAGCTAACCAAATTGTTGGTGACTTGAATACAAGTGTTCAAACAAGAAGAAGGTTAATAAATCCCCCTACTCAAGTGCATGTAGCTTTGTTATCTATGATGGAACCAAAGGATTTTTCTCAGGCCAGCCAAGATGACAATTGGTTAGAGGCCACGGATGAAGAAATTCATCAGATCAAGAAAAATCAGACATGGGATCTTGTCCCAAGACCAACAAATAAGAACATTACTGGCACAAAGTGGGTCTTAAAAAAAAAAATTGAATGAAAACGGTGAAGTGATAAGAAACAAAGAAAGGTTAGTTTTCAAGGGCTATGAACAAATTCAAGGTTTGCATTTTGATGAGATTTTTTCTCATGTTGCATGATTACACACAATTCTAATGTTCTTAGATTTTACTGGTTTAAAGAAATTTAAAATATATCGGATGGTTGTCAAATCTGCCTTTTTAAATGGATAATTGGAAGAAAAAGTCTACATTGAGAAGCCTCATGGTTTTCAATTATAAGATAAACCTCATTATGTTTGTAGGTTGAAAAGGCCTTGTATGGTATTAAGCAAGCCCTAAGGGCTTGGTACTCCAAGTTGGATACTTATTTGGTTAACTCTGGTTTTAAAAGAGACACGACTGACAATAATTTATATGTGAAATCTAATGATGACAAATGATTAGTAGTGGTTGTCTATGTTGATGATATTATTTTTTCTGGTGATTTAGATCATCTAACTTGTCGTTTTACAGTTGATATGAAGGCCAAATTTGAGATATATATTCTTGTAGAACTTTCTTGGTTTGCATATTGCACAATCTTCAAAAGGAATTTTTATCCCACAAAGCAAGTATCTCAAAGAAGTTTTGAATAAATTCGGTATGGAGGAATGTTCTTTGGTAAGCACTCCAATAGTTACAGGTTGCAAACTCAATAAGACTGATAAATCACCAGAGATGGATCAAAATTTATATAGATCTATTATTGGAAGCCTCTTATATTTGACAACCTCTAGACTAGACATTATGCAAACAATTGGTATTGTTGGAAGATTTCAAGCAGCTCCAAAACAAAGTTATCTCCAAGCAACCAAGAGGATTCTCATATATCTAAGAGCCACAATGGACTATGGTCTTTGGTACCCCAGAGGTAAATATTTCTCACTAATTGTTTTCACTGATTTTGATGGGGCAGGTGATGTAGATGACTGAAAAATAACTAGTGGTAGTGTTTTCTTTGTTGGCGAATGTATTTTTTCATGGTTGAGCAAGAAGCAAGCTTCAATTTATCTCTCTAATGCTGAAGCAAAATATATACCAACAACTTCTTGTTACACTCAACTATTATGGATTAAGAAAACTTTACAAGATGTGCAGGTAATATATGACCAACCAATACCAATCATTTGTGTTAACACAAGTACAATCAACATATCCAAGAAACTTGTTTTTTACTCCAAGACAAAGCACATTCCAATCAACTACCATTACCTACAAGACTAAGTTGGAAATCAGATTGTAAAGTTGGAGTATGTTCCTACAAAATAGAAAGTAGTTGATATATTCGCCAAACCTCTCCCAAGAGATCAATTAGAGTAATTAAGGAAAATATTGGGAGTATTTCATCTTACCTACCTCCACTAAATCCTCCCCAAGAGGAAGAAAAATAGCTAATAAGCACTAAGCATATCAAAAGGGAGTTACCAATTCCATAGGATCAGTAAGACAGGGGGATAATGGTTGCACAACGAACATATTATTTTCTTTTCCATTAACATCAAAGGGGGAAAAGTAAACAAATGGGGAGGGGTGAGAAAAACATTTCCTAATTACGAGGATAAGTACAAACAATGGCTAAGAATTCAACTAACATGTGCAGGAACAAGTGTTGAAACAGGTGTTGAAAGAAATATTATGCTTACACTTATATATATGTTTTACTTGTTTGACATTTTTGACATAACCCCATGCATTTATGCTTGTTTCCAATGTTTTTGGTGTTTCCATCAATGCCAAAAGGGGATAATGTTAGGTAATGTGTGTTGTCATTGATGTGAAAGGAAGGCATGGATTGGTTAATATCAGTTGTATGTGGGCATATTAGTGAAACTGTTTTTTTTTTAGTAGCATCTTCAGATCAATTTTTGCCTTAGGAGATTCACTCAAATGGTCCTACAAATGGTTCAATTGGATAATTCTTGGAAATAGCTTTCCAACGATATATTGAAGGCTGAAAAATGCTTCCTGGATCAAAATATATTGCAAGTCAAACTTTTAAGAACAAAAGTCATTTTTTGGTGTTTTGGCCATGGGCCCCATAGGTTAGTCAGCATACATGTGGAAAGAGAAGAAATGAGGGAAAAAAGGTGGACTAATAAAAATCTTAGGAGGTATATCGCGGGTTCTTCTTGAGACACATAACCCCAACGGATATTTTCCCTAGCAATTTCCAAGTGCTCCTAAGGTGAAAAGTCCCAAGGACAAAACCTGCGAGATGATATGGCACTTTACAAGTCAGTGGATGTAGTAGTTGATTGGTGAGCGGGGAACCCCACTTGACACATAACCTTTACGGTTTCTCCCCATCGATTTCCATTGGAGTCATAATTTTTATTTCTAGGCAGATGGAAATATGTCCATCGGTTGTAGCTAGACTTCCCGTCTCGACCCAAAAACATCAAAACAGAAAATCAATGAAAAACCAAGGCATGGACCCCTCTACCTCCATATTGTGATGTGGATGATTTACATCATGGACCTATCAAAAGAGGACACATGGCATGATCTTATTGGACAAAGGAGACATGATGGCAGATGAAGGCAACATGATGCCAGCATGATGTGGACCTATTAGAGGATGACACGTGGCATGAATTTTTGGCATTTTCAGGTGACCAAGTGGGTTGAAAACGCATGAAACATGGCAGTAGGAGCATAAGTGGTAGACATAGTGGTGCGCTGACTTGTCCTGGTGATGACTCACCCTGATGGTTTCAAATAAGACCTCCATTGTAAATGGATGGGGAGATGGACCCTGAAGAAGAAGAAATCAACTATAGTTGATGGCAAACAAAATTACTTTTTTTGGGGGATTGAGGTGTAATGCAAGTTGGACACGTAACCCTAAAATTTTTTAGTCATGATGTCTGGATGACATCACCTCATACCTCAGAGGTCTAGGCACCCCAACGATTTTGAAATGAGGCACATTAGAAAAGTGTTGGGGAAACAAGACCGTGGGACAGAAATATTTATGTCAATTAACAAGTCCGTTAGATGTTGAAAGGTGTGCCCAGGTCCAGATATGCAAAGGTTTTTGTAGTGTAAAATGATCAAGGGCCAAATTGTTCCATAGTCATGATTTAAAGTTGAGAGCTTATTACAAAGGGCAAGGGCCTAACTTAAAGTGCTATGAGCATATTAACATGAATGGGTCAGCAACTTTGGCACTTTTGTGCCACATTTGGTGTTGTGCTACTAAACTAGCATTGTGCTAAAATAATGGATAACACACATAAATGAGTCAACAACTATTTGGTGGCATGGAGAGATTTAATGGAATATTTGGTAGTTTCAGCCAAATTTAGTAGTTTGCTAGATTTGGAACTACAAATAAAACCTATGCTAAATCCTGTAATATACCAAAATTGAATAAATCAAAATTTTGTCTCAGTTTATTGTATTGGAATAGCAAAGAAGAGATTGAAGACAACATAAACACATCAAGAAGACTTTACAGAAGTGGAATATAACTAAAAATTAAGAATTCATGCATGATAAGAGTTGAACTTAACCAAAAGTTATAAATCTAAAAATATCATCTCTTATTCTTTATAAGAACAAATTGAATTAGCATGAATGTTGTTTGTATTGTTGGTGAATTAATGAGAGGATCGGAGATCATAGCAATTGTTAAAGGTGTTTTAATGGTGATATTAGTTATTTGAGGTGGTTGAGATATGTAAGAATCAAGGTGTTTAAGAGAGTAGAGAAGAATTTATCTATACAAGGAAGGCATTGAGTTGTGAGATAGATGAAACAGTATTATTATATGTAAACGTTATGTTGAATTGAGTTTGAAAATTGTATGAAAATGGATCAACATGGGCATCAAGTTGTAGCTTGCATTTCAGGGATTGTAGCTCCTTCCATTAGTGGTTGGTAAATAATCAGGGGTTGGAGATGCTTTCAGGAGCAGCTAATAAATGAGGAGTAATAGCTCCTTTCAGTGGTAGCTGATAAACCAAGGGTAGTGTCTCCTTTCAGTGGTAGTTGATAAATTAGGAGTATTAGCTTCATTCTAATGGGTGCCAGAGAACATTGTAAAAGAAAGTTGAAGCTTTCCTTTGTAAAAGCAATTGAAGTCTTTATGTGTTTCATATATGCTTCTTCTATTGATTTTTACTTAAATTGTTATTAAATAGATTGATGGTGTTTTAGTATTCTTTACTTTGTGAAAGAAAATTTTTAAAAGTTCTCACAACACTGGTTCACCCCCTCCTCGATATTGTCCCGGTTTCTAACAGTTTTGGATTTTTAAATTTTGGGCCATGAAAAGTTTGGTTTATGTGTCTGTCGGGTGTGAAATAAGGGTGGGATCGTTAATTTTATATCTGGGTGGAAAGGAGTCATGGAAAAACTTATTTTTCAATGATCTGATGAGCATTTTTTAAAAGTATGTTTGACGAATTTGATCATTTAAAAATTGCATCTAAGTATAAACAATCATAATCTTGGTATTCACAATTCCCAAATAATATGTGCATTTGTGACATTACATTTTTGAATTAAATACTTATTATCCAATATTAAATGAAATGTCTTTTTAATGCATGTGACGAAGAAGTGTTGTGTGGGAGAATGGGTGTGTGGAGAAAGGAACAAAAATTTTATTCTAGAATCTTCCATAACTCATCATGCATTCCCTCTTCACACAGTTTTTTTGCATGCCCCTCATGTACAACATTACATTCTAATCAATTAATTAGTGATTTTGACTTATTAAGTTTTTGGGCATAAAATTTTTGGTTTACATCTATATCAAGTGTGAAATAAGGGTGGGTGATTAACTATCCCACTATTATGTCGACGTGGGATCATTTTATTTGATACGAGATGCAAAGGAGTTGTGGAAAAATTTCTTTGCAAATGTTCTAATGGGCGATTTTCAAAACTATGTTCAACAACTTTGATCATTTAAAAATTGTATCAAGGTAGAAACAATGAATCTTGGTATTCCCTCCTGAGTACTATGTGCATTTTTTATCTCACATTTGTGAATTAAATATTTGTTATTCAATATTAAATGAAGTGTCTTTTTAATGCATATGAGGAAGAAGTGTTGTGTGGTAGAATGGATGTGTAGAGCAAGGAACAAAAATTACTAACTAAAGGAAAATTAATAGTGGTTTTAGCTTATTAAAATTTGGGGCATGAAAAGTTTATTTTACGTGTATATCAAGTGTGAAATAAGGGTTGGTGATTAATTGTCCCCACTACTATGTCGATGTGGGCTCATTTTATTTGAGTTTCCCAAATAGTAAGTGCGTTTGTGATTTCACGTTTTTCATTTAAATATTTATTAAGCAATATTAAATGTAGCGTCTTTTTAATGCATATGAGGAAGAAGTGTTGTGTGGGAGAACAGGTGTTCACATACTTCTTCCACATGCCTCCCTCCTGCATAACACTACATATTAATTAATTAATTAGTGACCTATTAATGTGTTTGAGGAAGAAATGTTGTGTGGGAGAACAGGTGTGTGGAGCAAGAAACATAAACTTTGTTCTGCAACTTTCCATACCTCCACATACATTCTCACACACTACATATTCAATTAATTGGTGGTTTAGGCTTATTAAAGTTTGGAACATAAAAAGTTTGGTTTACGTGTATATCAGGTGCGAAATAAGTGTGGATGATTAACTATCCCAACTACTATGTCAATGTGGGCTCATTTTATTTGAGCTTCTTGAATACTAAGTGCATTTTTTATTTCACATTTATCAATTAAATAGTTATTATCCAATATTAAATTACGTGTATTTTTAATGTGTATGAAGAAAAAGTTTCATGCAAGAGAATGAGTGGTCAAAATAAGGAACAAAAAGTTTCATCTACAGTTTTTGTACCTCCGCATACATTCCCTTTCCACACTCTTCTTTTGCGCTCCTCCCTCCTAGATAACACTACATATTAATCAATTAATTAGCAGTTTTGGCTTATTAAATTTTGGGGCATGAAAATTTTAGTTTACATGTATATCATGTTATTATTATTAGTTAGTATCTACTACATATCTTGAATAAATAAATAAATAACATATCATGAAGAAGAAAATATTATCAAAAATTTGGGTTACATTTATATCGGGTTTGGGTCGACATGGGCTCATTTTATTTGAGCTTCCTGAATATTAAGTGCATTTGTGATTTCACATTTGTCAATTAAATTGTTATCATCCAATATTAAATTATGTTTCTTTTTAATGTGTATGAGGAAGAAGTGTTTTGCGGTAGAAAAGGTGTCTGAAACAAGGAACATAAACTTTCATCCACAATTTTCATACGTCTGCACACTTCTTCCACACACCTTCCTCTCACATAACACTATATATTAATCAATTAATTAGTGGCTTTGCCTTATTAAAGTTTGAGGCATGAAAGTTTAGTTTACATGTGGCACCTATTGTTCGTTATTTAACACTTACAAGATGGTAGGTATTTGACCCTCTCCTTTACAATCTCTTCTTCTTCTTTGTAAAGGAGAGGGTCAAATACCTACCATCCCGTAGGCTTATGTGACAGCTTATTTTTCTTTGTTGGGATATTTTTTGCATGTAGGAAAGTGTTTTGCAAGTGTCATATTTGAAAACATATTTTGCATCTAAATGTCATGTTCTTATAATCTAAGACTCGTGTCCACTAAATTTTTTATGTTTAAGATGGATATGATTAGGTAGACCTTTATTGAGGTCTATCTCTACACATATTTTGGCAAAAGTGAAGATTTATTTTTCTGTTTTGTCACAGTCTATCTCTCTGAATATTTCCAAACTGTTTCCAATATCTTCAAGGAATTGATGGTGCCAGAAAGGAAGAGGGGGGTTTGGTAATCTCACCCAAACAAGACTTGTTGTGACCACCATGCTTGTGGCATCAAAATAGGGAAACCATAGAGTAATGAAGGGGCCTACCCGACCACAAAACCATGGCCCCTCAATTAGGACATTCTCCATATCTTTCTATGTATCAAATTGAACTATGAAGAAGCCTTTGTACCATAAAGGTAATGCAACAATTGTAACCACTAGTTCTATTTATTATGTTTATATGTGCATTGGCCAAGTGTTTATCATTGAATTTTTAACATGCACATTGAAAATGCATGTTTGATTACTTTTCGGGGGATCCTTTTACAAAAATATTTGTTCTCCATGATGTACAGTGGTCTTTCAAGTAGTTTCATGATGTGAGGGAATTTCTTTGGAAGTTGTATGGTTGTTGATTACGCAGTTCGTTTGCGGTGTGGGAAACAAGTTCATTTTGAATGTAGGCATAAAACCTATATCATTTTTTTCATGTAAGTGGTGTGTCCTTCCTTTTGTATGTAAGTGCTTAGAGCATTTACACAATACACATTACAACCTTGTAGCAATGAGGCTTGCAAATCAAAAAGTGGATAATATGTGAGTGCTTAAAATATTTATACAATATACGTTACTATCGTGTAGCAGTTAGGTATGAATTGTTTTCGTACTATGATTTTAGAACTTTTTCTATGATATGCAAATTGATGAGAGATGCAAATTACTTCACATGAAGAACTATTACATAGGAAGAATGTTTTATATAGTGAAGGAATCAGTTGGTGAGACTAGTTTTTGATAGTTAGTACCACCGTACTTGTTATTTGGAATTATTTCAAAATTTGTAATAGAAACCCGAGCATGTGAAATACTTTTTTTTCCCTCATGGAATTCTTTAAACTATGTAAGCACAAGCAATGTTAATGTCATTTCAGCGTTGTTATCTATGAAATCTAGATAAATTATTGGTCTTGTGTTGTTTGCTTGTCTAAAAAACGTCTATGTGTTATGGACACATCTCCATGGAAAATGTTTGTTATTATATTGGTATTGATATCTTCATTTTATATTTGTATAGGCTAGAACCTTTCTTTACTTAGTCTCTATTTTGTTTGTTTCGTTATCTCTGGTGCGATATCTATTTTTTAACTATGTGATTCCTATGTATTTTTTTTTTTAATTATTTCTATATATTTGATCTAATTCATATCTTTGGAGTAGGGAAAATGAACACAAATAGAAAAAATGTTGTTAAAGACAATGTTAACTTTGCTAAGAGGTGTGTTTCTATTCTATTTATCATTATTTGATTATTATGTTATACAACTTTTTCTTTTTGTGCTATATTTTTTATATATTGTAATTAGAAAAAACGGTGTTTCAATTTCTAGGAAACATATAACACTTAGAGATTCATATCTAGGAGAACAACTACAAGGAAAAATGTACTTTGAATATTTTTATAAAAAAATCGTACATTTGTACATTTATTCATTTCAATTTAATATATGTAACGAAGAACTATAAATTAGAATTCATCAAAACTAAAATATCTGGTAATTAGGAACCCAATATTAGAATATGCATTAGCAATAACTTTGTGATATCTAGTTCTATCTTCATAACCCAATTCTTTCTTAGTATCAATTATAATGTCCTTTTAAGTAGTGATTTCAATACAATATTTGTAAACAAAAAAAATATATCATATTCTGAACCAGTCTCAAATAAAGATATTGTCAATGATGTGATGATAGACATGGATAAAGAAGTAGAGATGGAAATGAGCACAATTACGAAAGCATATATTGCGGGAAACACAACAAAAAGAGCAAAAAAAGACAAGAAACATAGATAAAAAGGTATTTTTGTCCAAGTTTGGCTAAATTTATATCATATTTCCTTTTCTTTTTTAGAATTATTTCAATTCAATGCTCATGACAAGGCAAAAAAATATCTAGTCTATGCCAATATCAATCAAATATATCAATAACAACATAACAATAAGCATTTCCCATGATATTGTATTAGTTACATATCGAACTTTTTTGGACAACAAATAAGACAAGACCAATTCTCCATGTAGATTTGATAGATAAGAAGGAAGAAATGATAATAACATTACTTGTGCCAACACAGTTTGTCAAATAGCATGAGGCAAAAAAAATTTCAAATGTTGGTGTTTCTATTAGAAATTTCGAAATAATTCCAAACCACAAATATGACGGTGGTGACTATGAGAAAACTATCTCACTCAGTAGCTCTAGCATTGTAGAAAACATTTGTCCTATTTCCATAGAGTACCGATTTTTCCCAAATAGGACGATTTCAAATCTATCACATAGTTGAGATCTGTTTCCATTTGGCACAATCAACGCCATTGCAATTTAAGCAACATAGATAGGGATGCAATATGTACTAGAAATAAAAGATGGGAATGTCGATCTAGACAAGGAAATAGTAAGCTTAGATTTATTTGAATGTCTCAATGATAGCAAGATATTGTGTGCCTCTTATACAATTTACGTATTGTTTTACACATATTGCATATGTGACAGGTTCAAGTACATGGCAAACTTCTTCCAATATATATTTCAATTCAATGACAATTGCAAGAAAACTTTTTTCACCTCTTCTTGCTAAAAAAATATAATTAAAAATAAAAGGAAATAGTTTGTCAGAATTCACAATCGACGTTCAAATGTTCATTGAAATCAAAGAAGAAAGTTGAAAGTTTGAAAATTTTGATTTCTTCGAAATATGCATAATAATCTATATATATATATATATATAGAGAGAGAGAGAGAGAGAGAGAGAGAGAGAGAGAGAGATTTGATTTCAGGTTGCTAACTCTCGATTTTCTATATCAATTTTTTAGCACTTACAAGGATTACCAACAACAACTAGTGCATATATGAATCCCTTTGAGGTTGTATGTGTGAAATGTAGTAGTCCAATTACAAAGGCCAGAACTATGGATGAAACTATGGTTTATTATACCATTTGCAAGGACAATTGTCGCTTTGTTTATTTCCATCAGTTGAACTCTATGATACTTGCAGACAACAAGACAACATATTGTGTTCTAAGAAGCATGGAACTGGAAAAAGCATTGCCTAATCTACGAAATGTTTCCTATCATCAATACTATGCAAACAAATCAGTTGTTATTGATTTGTTGTCCAGCTTCGAGATCCAAGGCACATTTACAATAAACCATTAAAACGTGATTATTTGTATACAATGAAGATTTACTTTATTTGCATTTTCAAGCAATCTAATGATGGTACGATCCTCTTTATTTGCATTGTTGAGCAATCTAATGATGGTATTATACAAATGGTATAGATATTTCAACTTCATGAAGCTCTATTATTGTTGAGTTATCAAAATTAAGAAATTTTCTATGGAAGGAATAGATAATCCATGTTACCAATGACTAGTAAGACTGGATTACCATTGGCTAGTGGCGAGGGCTGGGGGCATCTACACCTCTGCACTTCTAATCCTAACCCCACCTTCTACATTATTCTTGAAGGATTTTACCATTGCCCTTTCTTGGTTGGAGTTGTGACTCATCTTACTTGCTTCGCTTCTTAATAATGAAGCACTTGAGGAACTTTGGTTTCTACATGCATTGTGCAATCTTTCATCAGAGAGATTTTCCAATCTGTTGGATGGTTGAGATCCGATTACATTATGTGGTTACCTGATATGTAGCTATTAACATTGTATAAAAACGTATTTCAATAAAATTGTTCATTTAAGTTCCATGTTTTGTATTATGCTTTTTACTTTAACATTTGCAATATATAATGTGTAGCTAGTTCATTGGACGCATATGTCATGTGCTTTTTTGCAATGTGATTTCTTGCATTATTTTATTGATTTATCAAATTTGCAAATCCTATTATTAGTAAAACAAATTCGAAAACGTTTTTCCTTCACACATAGTTAATGTTTGCATAGACGTTTCCATCGCACATGACTTGTTAAACAAAGAACTAAGACAAGTTAATGTTAACATGTAACTTTTGCTAAAGAAACAATTGTAAAATTTTATTAGAAATGAAAGGAAATACTTTCATAGATTACATTTACATTATTCTGATGATCCAATTGGCATAATTTGACTATTCTACTATATATTTTGATAAATTATTTATTTTATTGCATCTAGAAAATTGCAATAAATAGTCTTTAACATACACTGAATTTCAAAATTGGTTAAGCCAGTAGAAAAATTTGGTAATGATTTCTTTATTAATCAATAATGGTTCTTGGAGGTTAGTGTTCGTTCTGATTGTGTTGCCAAAATGGAGGTTTGTTTGCTACATTCATGTTTTGAAATAGCTCTTATAATTATGTTCTTGTAGCATCCAGTTCATCTTCTAGTCTCCCAAGCCTTTATTGAAGTTCCAACATGCTATTTTTCAAAAAAAAATATCTTGGTTGAATGCATATAACTCTTCCTGCAGATTTTTTCCATTGCCTCCTTAGCCCGCCATTTGTCTCATTGTTAGAATTTCAATAGTAATAGTGAAACCAGGGTGAGACAACAATCACACCCCCTCCCCCCTCCCCCCTTCGATTTATTAGATATTTGGGATAACTACGATAGAGTCTAGAGAAACACCAAATTAATAAGTCCCTGAATATCAAAATTGTCTTTCAAGATCCTGACAAAGTTTCCATTTAAAGTAATTTTGGTTTAAAACAAAAACAATTTCAGAAAGCTCTTCACTAGAAAAATATTTCTGAAAACGACGATACCGACAAGACTTAGAGAATTCAAAAAACAATAGACATATGATTTAAAAAAACTTGATAACACTTGTCAATTTTAGAACAAATGAAGCAAATTACTTTTCTAGAGATTTTAAAAGTGAGTCCAGTGCTAACAAGCCTACAACAATACCCAAGAAATTCAAAAAAACAATAGACATATGGTAAATCAATCCTCAAAAATGCTCATTAGTTTCAGAGTAAACGAAGCAAAATGCTTTCCCAAAGCTTTTAGAAATGAGTTCAAAGCCAACAACCCTACATATAGTGCATCAGAGGCCATAAGTCATCTAAGTCATGAATTGACATCAAATTTTTGAAACGACATTTGAGTGCTATCCATTTTAATGGTAATCATTTCCCACTAATCGTTATCAATCTAGCAAGTATTGATTTTCTGATCTGCAATCAGAAAAGATTGTTCCAATATCAGTTAGTAAAAAACATATCCTCTTTTCTTGAATTCCCACTCAACATAGTCCAATTCATAGGATTGATTTTCATGATTGTTGCATTTGACATGCTTTGGAAATCAATATCAACATAATCTTGAGAATATTTTAATAATATCATTTAATAATAATTTAACTTTCATAGAAAGCTAAGCTAAAAAGTTAAGTAAACAATGGGAAAATGTTACCAATTTTTCTTTTTCGAAGTTCATATCATATAATCATATTCAACTTGTTAAATTTTCTCAAGTTCTATGTTGCAATAATTACTTAAAACAATGTAGCATTCAATTTCATTCACCCCAACAACAGTTAAGCAATTATAGATAGAAAAGTAAACAATAACACATAATAGAATATAGCCAAGCACAATGAGACACAGATGTTTTTGGTTAAAGACCAGGGAAAAATCCTACAAGGGGGAAACCCTGTATCAATTCTTGTTCTTCTTGGATATCCAATCAATGTTCCGCTGAGGTACATAATCCAATTTGTACATCCATAAACAGTAAAAGTCAATCTTTGACTTCCAAGTCAACCAATTCAAATAGAGTCAAATGAGAGAGAAAAGTCAACATTGGTCAAAGATTGTAGTATGCAATAGAGGGTAGAATTTTGACATGTTGTTAGGTCTCTATACTACTAGTATAGCCCCTTATTATTATTGTTAATGTAGCCCCCTTATTGTTATTTTTGTGCTCATGTAGTCCCGATATTGTTATTATTGTGCCTGTTGGCTTGAGGGGGTCTGTACCCAGGTTCAGAGTTAGTTGTGCCAACCAACAAAACCCTACATTGTCGGCCCTTTCGGCAACAACCTGCATAGTGCAGGCTGCATTCTCACCCGAGGTAGTATTGGGGGATTACAGAACCAGGTTTTTGCATCGAGAGGTCTGTGTGATGGGGTTCTCTTCTAGGGTTTTGTTCCAACCTTCGCGAACCTTAACCCTTGAAACGCAGAAATTACAGTAACTTACATAAACAATTTCTAACTCTGCGTCGATTTCTTTAAACATTCATAACATCAAGTAAACTAATAGATCTACCACTTTCACGCATCTATTAAGTGTTTCTTATGATAAATGCAGAAAACAGAGCGAATACATAGAAAATGAAAAAGTAAGCATAAAGGAACAGATACAAATATATTTCTCAAAATGGTCTTTATTATGTTCAACCCTTCTATTACAAACTCTTTCTTCCCTGTGCACACAGCTGCAGGGACCCATGCACTTAGTTGTGGACTTACTAAGGTCTCTGCGCACCCAGCTGCAGGAGCCTTCTCCCTTTGCCTAAGTATAGGAAATAGACTCTTCTGCCTTAGATTACTTTCCCATACATAGATATTCTATTGATTGATTACTTCCTATGACTCACTATGACTCCTTTTTATAGCATCTTTCTTTACAATACCATGATTTGTGAACCATGGGCAGGTCATAAAACATACTAAGGGGATTTCACCTTCCTAAAGCCCCTTCGACTTCTACAACCTTCACGCTTCGCTCCTAAAAATGCAGAGACTTTACATAAATAACAAAAACTATTACAAAATTGACCCCAGGGAACCTTGTCCCAACAGGCCCCCAACACAAAGTCATGACTCGTCCTCAAGTCACTCTGTTGGTGGTGCTTCGATCTTTGCCTGCAACTCATTGAATTCAATATTCAACACTTGTAGGTCTATTGTCCCTTATGTAGTGGCCTGACGGACTTCTTCAACCAATTTTTCTGTGGTTGAGTCTTCGACTGCAAGGCCTACATTTCTTTGTGTCTGTTACATTGCTTTCAGCTTGCTTTGCACTGACATAGTTAACTGACTTGCTTCATCCACCCAGGGAGACGTCCTTGAAGATATGATAGGCTCTTTTCGATGCAGCTCATCAATTTCGCTCTGGATGAGCTTACCTTCCTGTAATATTGTGAATCTTTGCACTGGTGCTAAGGTTCACATTGTTCACTGGATCTTGTCGAACTATCTCTGCTTCTCTCTAATATATGCATCAATATTCTACAGAGTTGGATCCTCCTACAACGACGTCCATAATTCCATGGCATGTTCGAACAACTGAGTGTAGCCTTTGACTGCAGCTTCTAAGGTGGCCATTTCTCCTCTAATAGCAGCTTCGCGTTACTCTCTGACTTTTGGGGGAGTAGTTGGCTGCAGCTTAAGTTGTAGCTCATAGATTTGCAGTTGCAACTCAAATCTAACTTTGTCGATTCCTCCTTCAAATCCTTTACTGCAGCAGCTAGCTTCTGAATCTTTTCCACAGGGGTCGTTTCTACTGGAATCTGGAGCTCAGGAAGCTCACTACAGGCATGTGCTATTGTTGCTTCTAGCTGTTGACTTTGTTTTGTTACCTTCTCATTTTGCTTGAGGCCCTGCGCCTTTTCCTCAAAAATCTGTTGATTATTAGTTTTGACCTCGTTGATGATAAACAATGCGCATAGTTCCTGAATTCTGAGCTGATCAAACACCCCTTGATGCAACTCATGTAGTGTTTGAATAAGAAGCACAACTAGGTTCAGACTCAAGTCCTTCATGTGTAGGAGGTATGACCTGCCTTCTTCTGAGTCGATGCGTAGGGACCCCTCGAACAACTACACTATGCGGAGATCCAGGGTGAATTCTTCTTCTAAGGCCGACCCACTCGCTTGCTTCAGGCTCGCTTGTCCCATGCTCGCTTAAATAATACATGTTTGGACCTGCAATTCCCACAAGCCCTGCTGCACCTTACCTAAAGTTTGTTCGTACTTCTCTTCTAAGTGTCCCCAAAGATCTGTCATTTCATCGTGCACCACATCCCCAATTTCATCTAGGTCCCCTTCCGTGAGGACCAAAGGCATCGTGCTCACTGATTTATCTAATCTTCGCTTCTTGCGCAGCCCTGTCGAACTCCTTTTCTTCCTCTTTTTGACGATGAAGGGGGACTCCATGCCTACGCCCCCTTCCTCTTCTCCCTTTATCTCTTCCTCCATATTTGTGCATTTTGTTTCTAACTCGCTGAGGTCAATGGTGGCATGCGATGTAGTCTTTTATTTTGTTTCTTCTTTCTCTTTGGCAGCAGCTTCTTTCTGTTGCACAGCCTTCTCTTTAGCAGAAATCATTTGTGCTTCCTTCTTCTTTTCTGTTGTTGACGTTGTTGTGGTCTGTGTTGTTTCACCTTCAGCAACCTTACTAGTTACTGTGTCAGCATCAGAGGGTGTCAACCAGTCACTTGGCCATTTACTGGCAACCCCCAGAATATTGTCCTCAGCAACTAAGTATGGAAACTTGTGCCATATGCCCTTGGCATATTACTTCACACAAATGTGCAGATTATGGAAATCTGCCTTGAAATCTGTGAGATTGAGGTACTGCGCATGCAAACTTGGTGACAACCTTGGTCATTGGTTAATCACCATCCTTAGTTCTGACTCAAATAAGACCCAAAATATCTTCATCTCCATAACTGGTTCAGGATCTTTGGTGGCCCATAGCGAAGTGAACTTCGTGGCCTCAAGTAGGTTTGAGTCCTGCTGAGGGAACTGACTCTCTTCGAGCATCCTCCAAGCAACCAACGTGATCAACAACAACAACCACGCATAGTGGAACGCCTTACCCTCATCCTAGGCCTCCCTGCAGTCTTCCAAACATTCGTGACACAAGTATTGAGCCCAGTTGTATTGGACTCCCTTGGTGCACTACGAAGCCAAAGAAACTATAAGCGGTGACACTTCATTGGCGTAGCACTTCCTCATGATCTCGCCAGCCAATATTTGTGCAGCAAACTGCACTGCGCCATCCGAGATTGACTGAATGGAATACCTGTGTGACTTCTTTACTAGACCAAAATCATTATTCATTTGGTCCGTCAGCTTTTTCTCCTACGATTTTCCTACAAATGCCTTTGTTGGGTCTACTCCTTGGTATGGTAGAAATTTTATTCTGTGGATTAGCATATCAATGATCGGGATGGGCCCTCCCAACCAGAGGCACCCATTGTGCACCAACATCAACAATTGGCGCACACAAACTGTATTAATAGTGGTGAGACTGAAATGCGGCACCCACAACATATTTAGGAGCCCCCCGCACCCAACTCCAGCCACGCATTTTGTTATGCTACAATCCTTTACAGGTTGTGCCTCAACCCATCTAGTTAAATATTCGATCGTTGTAATGATGTATCTGCCTCTCGTTTTCTTTCCCAATGGCTAATTTGGTCCCACAAAGTCTATCACCCAATTATCAAACACTTATAATGACACATGCGGGTTAAGGGAAATTCATACCTTCACGACAGTATTCCCGTTCTTTGACAAACATAACATGCCCTGCAATAGACCTTGGAAGCCTTATGCACAATCAGCCACCACAATCTTGCACGTAGGATCTTCTGCATAGTTTCTCTTCCTGCATAGTGTCCTCCTGCAACCCCTCCATGTGCTTCAGCAAGGATACTTTGTCGTTCATACTCCAGGACATACCTCCACAATATTTCATCAGATCCTATTTTATATAAATGTCCGGTGATAACAGAGAAATTTGCAGCCCGGACCACCAACTCTTTCTTTTGTTGCGTTGAATTCCCATCAGGGGTGGTACCCGTGGATAAGAAATGGATTATATCAGTAAAGTGGTCATCCGCAACGCACACAACAAATAGTTGCGCATCAGGCAATCCTTCCTCTAGACTCGTAGTTTCATCTCCACTCTCAATCCGCGAGAGGTGATATGGTCCAACATTCAGGTGCCCTAGCTTCACAATTACCTCAAATTCATATTCTTGAAAGAGCAGCAACCATCTACATATTCCCCCCCCCAACACAAACTTGATGACCAAGGACTTCAAAGCAAAATGGTCTGTGTACATCTTGAAGTGTGCACCCAACAAGTAGTCCCTGAATTTCTGTAGCACATACACCATCGCTAGTCCTTCGCGCTCTATGGTTGAATAATTCTTTTATGCCTTCGATAACTTTCTACTCACAAATCCTATCTTATGATCGATATCACCTTCACCTGTTTGGGTCAACACAACTCCTAGTGCTATATAGGATGCATCTACATAGACATGGAAGTTCTTCTTCCAATCAGGAAACACTAAAATGGTTGCAGTGACCATTTTTCCTTCAAAACATCCAAATTCTTCTGCCAATCATCGTCCCAGCAAAACGTCGCATCCTTTTTCAGCAATTTTTCCATGGGCACAGTTATCTATGCATATGCCTTGATGAATTTCATGTAATACCCTATGTGGCCCAGCATCATGCACATTTATTTGACATTCTTTTAAGGATCTAGATTAATAATCACTGCAATTTTGGAAGGTTCTACCATAAACCCCTGCTTACAGACTACATGGCCCAACAATATCCTATACGGTATGCAGAATATGAATTTCTTCAAATTAAGGTAAATTTGATACCTTCGACAAGTGTCCAACATGAGGTGAAGACTAGCAACATGTCTCTTAACAAACCCAAACATTGTCCAGTCATCGAAGTAAGCCTCCAAAAACTTGTGAATAAACTCTTTGAAAGTTGCGACTACCACCCTAGAGAATATCGCAGGGGCATTCATAAGTCTGAAATGCATATTGAAAACAACCCCATTCAGTCGTGAAGGTAGTCTTACTTCTATCCTCCGGCGCGATCTTGATCTGATGGTACCCTGAGAACCTGTCAGTAAATGAATAAGCTTCCTAACCTCCAACATTTTCCAGTACTTCATCTGTGAATGGCGTAGGAAATGGATCGTGGACACAAGCGTCATTCAACTTCATTAAGTCTATGCATATCCAAATATCACCTTATGTCTTCTTTTTCTGAACCACCATGGGACTAACCCAGTCTGATTCTTCAATGGGTTCAATAATCCCAGCCGCAACCATTTTATTTAATTCTTCGTGCACCTTTTATTTATACTTAGGATTCAACCGATAGGGGCACTGCTTTACTGGCTTCGCATCTGGCTTTAGAGTGATCTTCATGATGCCCAGATCCCCTACTATCCCTTTCAGATCAGAGAACTTGGTGGGAAACAAGTCCTGATACTCCCATAGTAGCTCTGTGACTTTGTCCATTGTACCTTTGTCCCAATAGTCGCCTATGTTTGCAAACTTCAATTGTGCTTCCGATCCAATATTCACCTACTTGGTCTTCAAGTGTTGTGAAATATCAGGAACTTCTGCCTCAGGCCCTGCGACTTCGTGTTTTCCTTCTAACTAAGGAATATTGACGTTCCTAGGATCTTCTTCGCCTTCCTCGGTGGACACATTATAGCATTCAAGCACATGGCACAGCTGTGTACTCCAATCTAGTTGTACCCATGTAGTAGGTTCTTCAGACATTCTGCATATTATAGCTTTAATCTCCTATAACGCTTCGTCAATACATTCAAATCCTTCTTCAAACCTAAAAGTCAGAAAAAAAAAAAAAATAATAATAATAATAATAATAATAATAATAATAAAATAAAAATAAAATAAAATAAAATTCCTACAGGAATAATGTCGTTCCATGTTGCAGCTTCGTTTCTAAATACCAGTTCATCGAGATCATATCCAAATTATGGAATAATATATGAACCCATTCTGGTTGTGGTCCTCTCCCCGTGCTTTCATCCATCGAGCCAGATGCTCACGCAGATCGTCCTTCCCTATGTATTTCTCTGTAATGTGGGTATTGGCATACCCAAACCGCAGCTTCATCATCCACTGATATTCCTTCCAGTCTACAAAATTGTTCTTATGTGTACCCCACCATCTAGCAGGTGTAGCTCTCAGTGCGATGTCTAATGCTGGAAATGATGTTCCTCCAGTACATCTCTCTTGAATTTATCCAAAAATAAATTGACATCTCCTAAACCATCGTAATGCGATAAGTTGCGTACCTCAGTGGATATACAGCGGAGTGACTTTGTAAGCATGTTGAACTGCAACGACGATACCTTTATTGGTGTCCCAGCGTTCGGAGGAGACCAAATACAATTCTTTGTGACTGATGGTTACACCAAAGAAAGGCTTCGGATGGAATTTTTCTTTGATTTTTACTTTGCAGTTAATGTGGGTACCTTCATATCGATCCTCCTCATGCCACTGTTGCGTGCCGATGTGCCATATGTTGTTGCTTTTGTTATTACTTCTCTTCTCATGGATTTTTCTGTAATTGTACTCTAGGCTGGCAGGAAAGCTTATGTAGACAGACAGGTTGTTCGGGGTGTTTTCTCTACTGTGGCTAAAGTCATAGTTAGTGTTGTAAGGCTGAGAAGGGGTAGTTCTCGTTATGCAAATTATGAGCAAGTTAATTGTAAAGGAGGATCTAACAGTGTTGCTCACTGGCTTGATGTTGCTAAGATAAAATGTCGTGCAGAAGAAGTTGAAGATGTAAAAGTTGTAATGAGAGTGTGTGTTTTCTTCCTTCCTGCTTCTTTGTTTTGGTGCATGTATGGTCAGAAGGCCTCTCTACCTTGGTATTTCAAGCAAAACAAATGAATGGCCATGTGTCTTGGCTAGGAAATGTTGTGATCAGGTTAGATCAAATGCAGGTGATCACTCTACATCTTGAATTGTTTATCTTGTCACTAATCAAATGAAGGAGGTTTGGCTTGCAGCTGCCATTATTTCCTTTTTAGTTTTCCTTAAAATATTAAAACTACTGAAAATGAACGAATCAATTGATAGTCTTGGACTTTAAATGAAGTAGTTATCTTTGGGTATTTTTGGGTTTTCGTGCTGGGTATGTTTAAGCATTTGAAATTTGTTGAAAATATGTGCTTTCCTTATGTTTAAAATTATTTTAAGGTTGTATATTTTAAGAGTTAGATAATTGTTTTGACTATGTTTTGGGTTGTGATTCTGTCACCTTGCTTGAGGATTGGAAATTTAGTATTTTTACTTGTTTAAAATTATTTTAAGGTTGTATATTTTAAGAGTTAGATAATGGTTTTGACTATGTTTTGCGCTGTGATTCCGTCACCTTTCTTGAGGATTAGGAATTTAATATTTTTACTTCTTCATATTGAGATAAGGAACTCCTTTGTATTGGCTTATTGCTTATATTTAGCAAAGGGTACATACATATTGAATTGGGTGTACTCCTTCACATACATCAATTCACCTGTGAGATAAACATAAATTCATTAGTGAGATAAACATAGATTCAAAATGGTTCACTTCATTAGCAAAACTATAAATCAATCAATGTTAATAGGATGGGGAGGGTGGGTGCTTATGCATGAAACTAGAAGCTTGCACCTTAAAACCCGGTTTTTTATTAATAAAGATTCAGGTTCTAAACATTTGGTGTGTCTGATAAACCCTCTTAGAAGTATGGACCTTTGATGGCCTCTCGTACCAGCGTTTGTCTAACATGAAGGAATAGGAGTACACATAATTAGAATCTGGAGAATATTTTTAGAATGGTTAACTTAATCACCAGAATTACAAGTCAATCAATATAAATAGCACAGAGAGGATCGATGCTTACACAAGAAACTCGGAGCCTGCACCTTGAAACCTAGTTTTTGATTGACAAATCTTTCAGCTTTAGAACTTTTTTGGGTTTAATAAAGCCTCATAGAAATACAGGGCTTTAATGGCCTCTCATAGTAGAGTTTCCCTAACCTGAAGAGATAACTGCTTACAGAGAGGGCAGACATTAACGAAGTCTTGCAAACCTAAGATAAAAGCATGTTGTCACCTTTTTCCAAATGTTACATGGTCAATCCTAACCAGAAGAACTCACATTTCTCATTAATATGATTTTTTCTAGAATGGATCTTTAAATTTTATTTCTCCCATTTCCAAGAAGTTTCCTACTTTCCTATACAGTCGATATAAAAGCACTATCCCCTTAGCATACTTTTTGAGGAAAACATCCTTCAAGCAGCCTTATTCTACCCTACAAGAAGTATGTATGATGAATTTATAAAATATATAAACTAGGCTACCCTGATCAAGAATCTGCATTGGCAGGCTCTTACTCCACTCCTGGTCCTCTTTTTCATTCCGCTTTTTGATCAAGTGATTTATCCCTTCTTAAATACATATGGGGTTGCTAATAAAGCCACAAGGAGGATAATTTTGGGCATGCTGCTATATTTTGTTGCATTTTTTAATCAGGGTTTCTCCAGTTAGCAATTGATAAGAGAGCCAATTCTGGGTCCATGGCATCTTATATTAACACTTTCTCAGATTTTTCCCCTGATCATAAGGATCCTATGGGATTGCTCATATTAGCTTACCCAACTGAAAAGGAAAAGGAAAATTCAATTCTCTGGCAGGTACCTCAACATGTAATAATGACAGCAGCAGAAGTATTACTTAGTGTCACTGGATTAGAAATTTCTTATTCGGAGGCCCTTGTCTCTATGAAATCGGTTGTTCAAGCAGTGTGGTGTTTGAAAACTACTGCAGGTTTCTCTACTCTCCTCTCTTTACCTAATTAAGTAAATATCATGGGTGTCAAGGAATTTATACACAATGTTAATCCAATACTGATTGCTTTGGCGTGGACAGGTGAGTTCGTCACTGTTTTAATTGTGGGTGTCATTGGAAACAATCTATCAATAGCAAAGAGGTCATATGTATTTGCAGTGGGAGGAATTATTGCAAGGATGTTCATGGTGTGGTTAAGTGCATGTTTCAATGTTTCAGATAATTCCAAAGATGAAGAAGTCAAGGTGACTGGTAATTCAGAAGATGAATCAATAGTTACCTGAAATGGGGGAGCAAGTTGAGCAATAAAACTAGTTTTCTTTCAAATGCTCTGTTTGATTAAGCACATTGAAGAGCTATGCAACTGGGAAAGGTGGAGACATGTGGAGAATTGCTTTGCATAATATTTGTTGAAGCAAACATGTTATAAATTCATTTGAATCTACAATGTTACACATATTTTGGACATAATCTGTACATATATTTATAGTTGGATACTTTTATTGTAAACCTTATTTAACAATTAATTTTTTATTATATTTGTAAATATATTTTTAATAATAACTTACTCGAAGTTTGATATTAAAATTCACATATAGAGCATACTTAAGATATGAAATCTACTTAAGTATACATATTCTATTCTCTTTCCATTTGAACTTATAATATTTTAGGAAAAAAAGATATATTCTTAACCATTATATATTATGTTGATAACAAAAATATTTTGAGTACAATACTTAGTATTGAACCATTGTAAATGAGAATTTACAAAGTTGAAAATATTTTATTCAAACTCCAAATATATATATATATATATAACAATGAAATATTTATATGAAATTCAAATTTTGATAATTGAAATTACTTGTTATTATTATGAAAACTAAATAGAAGACAATATCATCCAGTACATAGTCTCAAGGGATAGCTCAATTGGTCGAGCCTTCGTTACTAAGTACCTTGCCTATTGGGAGGTTACGAGGTCAAATATCCTCTACGCCCTTGGGGTTAGGCCTAATATATTAGGCTACCTTGGATGGATCTGTGTGGATCACAGCCCATGGACCCATGGTTGGCTTAAAAAAAAACATCATCCACTAGATTAAATGGAACGAATGCGAGGCATAACACCAACATAACTAGAGAGGATATTTGAAAGCCCTCTGACCATGGACCCATGGTTGCCTTAAAAAAAAACATCATCCACTAGATTAAATGGAACGAATGCGAGGCATAACACCAACATTACTAGAGAGGATATTTGAAAGCCCTTGCTAACTTGACGTATTTCGATTTGTTTTAAGGGTTTAGGGCTTTAAAATTTGAGAAGTTAATCATAATTATTTTATTTTTATTTTTTTGTTGCAAAATGTTGTTTCTTGGTGCAAGGTCATGAGGTTGAATCTCTCGGAGGTCCTTTGAAGTTTTGACGTTGATTTTTTTTTGAAATGGATTTCATTTAAAAGAAAATCGATTTCCTTTGGAGAAGGTTTATCATTATAAAAATTTTGTAAACTCCTTGTATTTTCTCTCATTAATATTTTCAGGAGGGATATGATTTGGCAAAAGCTTGCTTGCTAGGGCTTTTCCTAGAAGCCGATTTTTCTTTTTCTTTTGAAGAAGTCATTCTTAGAGGCACAAAACGAATTTGTGGACCACTGAGAACTAGAAAAGGCTACCAAATTTTCTTTGGTTGGAAATTCTCAGCTGACTTCGACGTCTTGCAAGATAGCCATAAATTTTTAGGAGTCCATGCTTTGAACAGTTAAGAAAATTGCTCATAAGAATCTGTAAAATTAAATTTAAGTTTTAAGCCAAATCCCTTGGGCTGGCCCAGAGCTGTCTAAAATCGATTTTCTCTGAAATCTAGAGCTGGAAGAGGCTCCTTTTAGCGTTTGGTCAAAGGGTTTTTCAAAGAATATTTTCTTCAATTATTATCGCATACATTTTGATCCCTTGTTTTTCTAACCGAGAGCCCTAAGGGCTGCTCTCTTTTACCTGGTGCGAGGGGTCTCTTTCGGCTTAAAGAATCTGCAATCAACGCAATTTTTTTAAAGGGTTTGAAATTTTAAAATCTGAAGAAATAAATTCTGAGTTTTTATTTTTTTTTCTTACTTAACTGAAAGATTTTCCAAGTAGATTCTCCTTACCTGCCAGCAAAATTTCATGAAGTCGTCGAAAGTCAACCCTTAAAAATTAATTATAAAAAGCTTCGATGATTATTTATTTTGGAATTCCACGTTTATGTCCACACCACTTTGAAATTAAATTTTGGAATTACATAGACTTTGAAATTAGATCTCCTAAAGGGAACTGTCATATCACAAATCAACAATGCTCAAGAATCAAGGTATTGAGGGCCATAGTGTGATGTACTTAGAGTTCATTATTCTAAATAATTATATTAATAATTGTGTGATATCACCGTAGGATCGTTTTTCATGGTGCAAAGCTCCATATGGTATTATATATTAAATTGTATTTAATTAAAGAATAAAATAATTGTATAATATACAGGTTTTTTCTAACTATATATATTATTTACATATTATAAGTGGATTAATTAAGCATAAAGAGAAATTCGATAAGTTATTTTTGGAATATTCTATATATATTAATTAATTGACAAATTATATTTAAAATTGTGAACCTATGAATATTGATTATAAGCGAAGATTTTTAAGAGCACTTTCTATTAAGGCATTTGAGTTAGTGTGCTAACATTTTCATCTAATTATCATTTCCTTTACTTGCTTTATTGATTATAAGTGAATTGGTATTTCTTTTTTTGAAGCGTCTTGTTTTGAGAGATGAGGATTTGACATTGAGAGAACCAGGTGACAGTTGAAAGAGAACTCTGTGTGAGCTAAGACAAAACCAGATTATCTTCCACCCCTTTATTGGCAAGGAGGTCCGCTAATCTATTTGCATTCCTTCTGATATGAACGAAAATAATTGCTCGCCCTTCTGCAATGATTGCTGCTAGTTGTTAAACACCGTGGTCCAAGCGCCAACCACTTTTGCATTTGTGAGCTGGAGAGCCACCAAGTATGCAATTGGCTATTTGAGTGGGTGGAGATTATGTGATTGGGCTATTATTATTCCTTGCATGAAAAAATGGTACTATTGACTGTGTAAATGGTACTATTGACCTTATAGTGTGTGCAGATTTCTCGACATGGTTGTCAAAAAGAACAATGGAATTTGCAGGAACACGCATAGCCATGGCCGCAAGCTTACAATCTTATGTCTTATGTCTTATTTAGGCAATTTTATGTCTTATCCGGGAAATTATTATGGCTAAAATGTATTGTATTTTGAGGGATGGTGTTGCCTTCGCGGGTGCGCTTGCAGGCAGGCCATATAATTAATAAAATGATTTTATTTTGTGTTGGGGAGGGATAACCTTCCTAGTGAACCGATCTGATTCTGGGTCGGGTGGTGGTGTCTCTTCTTTATGGTGTGGAATATTTATTTGTTTGTTTGATTTCTTAAATTTCCTTAGAGTAATCATTTAATAGCCATAAGAATCTCAAGATACATTCAATAAATTTGTTTAAATGATTTATTTTGTTAAAAGCAGTCCATTTAATTCTTCTAACATAAGTTATGATTGCTTAAATAGATACTTAAAATATTTCACTCTACAGCACATAATTTCAATTTATCTTAGCACATAAGGTCATGAATCTATAGACTTAATATTGGTGTGACATATAATTTCAAAAGTCATGGTGAATTTTCTTTCAGAATTCAAATACCTTCTTAAAACAATACTGCCACTAATATTCTTAAGTTTTACTCATTGGAATTTTGATTTTATGTTGAGACAATTCTCTAAGTTTTAATACTACAAAATTAGTGATTATTCATAATTTGCATAATCAATCACACAGTTTCAAATTTGGCAATGGTCTAATTGCATGCCATGCAATAGGGGAAAAATATACAAAACAGTAGATTGAAATGAATCAAGAATCTTTAGAACTTTGTTGAATAAATTTGGTATGGTTAATACATATCTGGTTTAAAATTCACTGCATAATTATCAAAACAATAATCTAAGTATTTTGGCTCTTATTTTATGCTTCTTCAGTGATGAATCTTGATATTGAGTGACTGATTACACTGTTTGATTATCATTGCATGCATATGCGGGTGACTTGATTTCGCTGTTAGAAATCTGATATTTTTAGAGGTTGGATATAGGTCTGATCTTGACATTACCGTGATATATTACCTTTGCATTGGGCACTAAGCTTGAATCTAGATAATTAGTACTCCTTATCCTGCATTCAGTCATCATTTGAAAAGTGAATTAGTGGATTGATTGGATCATCTAGTGACTCACATCACATTGTAGTTTTGCTATCCAATTTGGTATCTAAGGACTGATATATTCTTGGCAATAAGCTACAACAGTCGAGTTCTTAACAGCAGAATAACGTTGGTACAACTTAAAGTTTGGTGCATTCATTAGTTCCTCATTGGTTTTCTCATGCACCATTATAGACAGCAGATTCTTTGGTTCTATGTTCGCATTAGAATCTCATTACATGGTAAAACCACTATCTCATTTTCTTGAGTTGATTGTCCTCTTATCATTTTCTAAACCAAAAAAAAGTGTTATAATCAACTACAACGGTTCTCTCCATTACAACCATATAACAAAGCGAAATTCTAAACGACTCGCCTAATTAAAAGTATATAGTTTTGTTATGACTCATTGATTCATTGGAGAAAAATCTTGTAATCTTGGATGGTGATAATCTACCCATAATTAACGATGTATAATTGCTGGCATGTTTTTTGTATCTAATGCTGGTGTAACCACTCACCACTAGTTCATTTTACAACACAGTTTTTGAAGTATTTGGATAATTGAAGTTGAAATTTGTCACCAATTAAAGTGCTCTAAAATAGTGAAATCTGTTCCAATTTACAATGGATAAACTCTAATATTTTAGTACCTTTATATGATCATTGTTCACTAGCAATCTGTTCATTATTTTACTCTTCAAATTTGATCTAAAAACATAGAGATAACATTCCTTGAATGTTGAATATACTATTCACTAATTGGGTTGGATTGTTGTTCTCATTTCCTTAGTGATAGCAGTTGCTTAGCATTTCTTGGGTATATTATTGCAAGAACACAACTCTCTCAATATGATCTTCTAATAAATTTAATTTTGCATTGCAATTGCCATTCAGATTACATGTATCTGCTCATTTACTAAACATCATCAAGCTACCATTGAAGTTCCCTTCATTCTTGAGTGAATCAGTTGGGTTTGCAGTATATATATAAACCACAAGATGGTATCTTTTAGTCTCAGTGGCAAATTGTATAAATTTGAATTAAAGTTCAGAAGTTGAGTATAATGTTACATGAGGTTCGTGATTCAAGGTTAATTTCATATAATGGTCAAAGTTGTCTAAGGAGAAATGGAAAGGACAAACTTGCAATTTTTTTTGAGATGATAACTAATGATAATTCATGTGATTATGGCTAACTTGGATCAGATAATTAAGGTGGTAGCGAAGAAGTATCACAACAAGAGTAAGAAATCAGTAAGAAGAGACAACCTACTTTAGAACATAATGAAAGAGTTTGGTATAATCATCACTTGGTACTCTAAAGGTATCACTATAAGGTCTATCTAAGGAAGAAAATATTGGCAATCAACCAGGGAAGTTGAAAAATCATGGTAATAATGAAGGTCATTTTAAGGAACCTGGAAGGTATGATAAAATAGAATGATTGGAGAAGATAAGTTGTGTGCATAACAACATCTATAACAATGGGAGAGCCGCATTGTAAGTTTTCCATAGGTGACTAACTATATGAATAAATTATGGATAACAAGATGAAGGATCAGGCAATTTTATTAGGTGGATGTCTTAAAACAGGATTACATTTGGTAGCCATCTTAATGAATTTATTTATCAAGGATTACCCAAGTTTGGAAATAGTAACAACATTTCCAAGGTATATCGGTGCTATGTTTAAAAGAGGAAGAAAAGAAACCACAATGATTGGAGGTGAGAAATTAAAGTCAAAATAGAACAAAGTAAAGAAATTTCCATTTTAAGCTAGTAGACATGGAAGACTAGGAGAAAAATATATAATAATATCTGGTAGGAGGAAATGAAGGGATGTTCTATCAAGAAGAAAGGTATTGATGAGTGGAGCGAGAAACATGATTGGTAATGGTCATAATGATGATCTACATATTTTAAAAATGTGAAGGTGTGAAGTTGCATGATGACCAAGTGATAATAAACGAGGAAGATAGGAAGGAATGTTGCTAGAAATTTTATAAGGATACCTTGTGAAGGATTGTGTACATAGTGACAAAAGAAGTGAAAGTCAATTAATAGAGGTTTTACTTGACTAATTTTCACTCATTGTTTCATGAGTAGGACTTCCCATAAAGTTAAAAGAGGTTGTTTCCACATAACACCTCACATTTAAATGGACAATGATGGTAGTGGTGTTTCCAACTATTTCAAAATTTAAAATAATGATACTATTTAAGAAAGAGTCTTTTATGATAAAGCAGTCAAACGGTATTGAGATACAAACTCGATGAGATAAGAAAATATTTCTGTGGATGAAGTGCTAATTGTAAAATAAGTCAACATGAATCAACAAATCATGTAATTACATATAGCAGTATTGGAATCAGTAAGCCAAAGGGTAAATGGATGTAAATCAAGGAATTTTAATAGATGATGATGGAATAACTATTAAATATCTTAAACAATGAATTTCACTAGAATTTCCTGGGGTAAGGAAGAATATATAACGAGAGATTAAGACCCAAGATGATGAGGCTCATGCGAAATTTAACGATGATTATACCATTGGTGTAAATGATCAACTACCTAGTAGAAAGAAGTGGAAATGATTATTGAAAAGCAATTGAAAACTTGATGAAAACATATTGACAATGTTTCATGATATCATTGTAGGAGGATAATGATGCACATAATGTGGCATAAGAGTTGTGATGCTATGAGGTTTATTGACATGTGATTCATTTATGTGAAGTTATGATATGTCTTTGATGCAAATACGTTGATGATCTAACTTACGAGGGTATTCATAAGGTGAAGTATGCGATAATTGCGTACAAATTTATGATATGCATGAGCATGCAATTCGTTATTAGTCATAATGTTGCCATTAACATTGATGAATGTTCCCATGATGGCATGCAAGACTTGGCATGTGGATTACTATGATACTATGATGGTATGGTTAATGCATTGGTTGCATGTTGGGGTGTGATGATTCACAGGACTCCACAAATGGGCCAAGAGGGCCGGTTTATTTGATGATCTCATGCGAGCCCATACGCACGAGGGAGAATAAGTAACACCATATGGGCTGGAGACAAAACTCAATCAACACTACATATGCCAGCGGTTCCTTTATCTTGTGTATAGCTCTTGATGGATAGCTCTTGAAGAGCTATGGGACCATCTTGAGGAGGCCAAGTGCCTAATGTTCTAGGCTAGGTGCCTGTTATTGGATTGGGATGCCGAAGTCTGGAAGGGATGTAAAGGACTTCAATGCCTGGGGCTGTGCGCCTTAGTAGTTGTGGAGGGAGTGGGCCAGCCTTGCGAGATGCCCGGGGTCATTGAGTACCGGACCGAATGCCTGCCTTGGGGCAGATGAGGTCTGAGTCAGGCGCGAGCCTTGGGGCCAGCCTTGGACTAGGATACAGACCGGGTCAGGCTTAGCCTGATGCCGAAAGTGGGAAAAAGGACAAAGATTCCTTGAGATTTCCCGGGGTGTTGGGGACTTTCGATGCCTGCTGGTTATACTAGTTCAGCAGAGGGTGTTGGCAACATGCAGTAAATTAAATAATAAATAATTCAACTTAACTTCGGGACGAAGTTCCTTAAAGTGGGAGAGTACGTAATATCCCTCCCCTTAATAATAAATAATAAATAATAAAAATAATAAATCATAAATGTTAAATAATAAATGATATTAAAAATATATTCAAAGAAAATAAATAAAAATAATAAAAATAAAAATAGTAATAACCATACTAAAACTATAAATAAGAATAAATAGAAATAAAACAAGAAAACTATCAAAAAGAAGGAAATAAAACAAGAAAAGCTAAAAATCAAAAGAAAAGTAAAGAAATAAAACAAGAAAGCTAAAAATCAAAAGAAAGTTGCATGTAGACACATGGAGTGTGTGCATGTGGTTCCCCTTCCAATATTGTTCTATTTAATAGATGGTGAGGAAGATGAGAGGCATTCCTGCATTCCATCATTCTGAGATTCTATCTTGCATTCTCTTGGGAGAATGGTGTTCTAAGACTTAGGAGTCACTGGCAGTAGTACGTTGATTGAGGGCTCGGGGGTGGCTAGTTGTAGCAAATCCTTGCACAATTGAGCCTACGGTTGGGTGGAGAGTCGTCCCCAAAACCTTGTTGCGGTAAGCTTACTTCTACCATAGGTAAGCACAGGTAAGCACTATTCATAGTTTGAATTTAGTTAATTAATTACATGTTTATTTGGCTAGGTAAGGGCCACTCTGATTTAAGTTAATGTTAATAAGTTAATTAGATATTTATTTTGGGTTGTTACACTCTCTCTAAGTCATGCTCAGCGAATAAGTAAACGGAATGGTCTGAGATGACTAACAGTGAAATATTGATCTTAGGCTAGTAAGTAAATATGGATACAAGAAGCAATTTTTTATGAATGACTGAGTTTCTGGGATGGTATGGGACCAACGGACAGCAATGAGCAGAGAATTTAATACAAAGGCACAGATTACTTCGTGAGGCAAGACAGGCGGAAAGTCTAGCAATTTAGTTTGAAATAACGCAGAATGGAGGAATTGCTTAGGAGGGTGAAAAGGGCATAAGTACATGAATCCTTTTCAACAGAAGAAGAACACTGAACATGAAATTTTCCCACAGGCAGAGCAATAAAAATGAATTCTACCTTATCTAACTTAGAAAATTTCACTGGAAATGAATATGAAATGAACTGTGAAACATTACGAAATACATATGAAACATAAGAGACACATTTTCTACACTCACAACCACATGAATCTCATGAAACGGAGCCACCGCCTTTCATTAATCCTCTGTCAAAATATACAATGAAGAACTGAGTTTCTCTCCCACAGTCTCCCAGAAATTACAAGCCAATCAACCCTTTGCAAATAGTTTGCATACAATATATAGAATGTTCTATGAAGAGATAGAACACCCAAGGGTTTGGGAGTTACTCGAATCATTACAAAATGGAGGTGGAAAGCCAACCATTAGCTACAGGTGCAGCGTTACAAACATGACAAATGGCTTGGGTGACTGTTTGCCTTCCTTTGCCACTTGGATAGAAGCCAATCTGGAGTGAAAATACTTTAAATGCTGCCTTAGGTGCCGAAAAAGTGAAATGTAGATGAGCGGGCCCACTTGGAGAAGTCGTGAATCGAAATTTCGCGAAACGGAGGTGAAATTGGCCTTTTTCCCTATATGCGTCGCGCCACTTTCTATATGCGTCGCGCCACTTTGGAGCCTGTTTTGAGGCACTTGTAGGAGTCCAAAATGTGCCCAAGTGTACTTGTTGGAAAGCCTGGCCTGTCTACTTTCCAACCCAAGTGGAATTTCTGAATTTGGTGCTCATTTTCCCCTCCAAATCTTCATTCTCCCAAGACTGCTTCTTGTGTGTCAAAATAGGGGCAAAGAGGTCATTTTTTGAGTATTTTTTACCTCCTGGAGACTCAAATCATGCCCAAATTTCTTTTCCAAGCACCAGTAGTCGTGATTTTGCATGCTGAATCCAAAAATGCAAACCATTTGTGATTTGGAGCTCCCAATCCTAAGCGTCGCGCCAGTGGCGCGGCGCACAGGGAGAAAAAACCTGTGTTATGACCAAAAATTTTCCATGTGACCAAAATTGCCCCAAATTTCCTGAAATTTGGGCTGGTGGTTCTCTATGAAGTGCTATGCTGGGCCAAAGAGGCTTTGGCCAATATCTAAAGTCGATCAAGCTCCCTTTGCCTCTTTTGCTTCTTGATTGCCTTCCTCAATTTAGCCGTCAAATTCCTGATTCGGGCCTTGCATACTTTGTTTCGCGCCATGTAGTGGAAAGCCATGTGCCTCAGTAGTGCATGGTCCTTGTCGGCCTTTTCCAGTAGCTTCTCTAAGTGGATGTTGATCCTCTTGAGCCAAATCTCTCAATCAGCCTCTATCTCCTGCTGAATGGGTGTCCTCTCATTTAGGCTTCGTTGGGCAGCCTGCTGGTATTCACGGATGTTTTGCCACCTCTATGAGGCCTCCTGGTTGCATGTACCTCTGTTGGCGAACCAATGTGTTTCTCTTCTTCATGATCATATGACGGATCATATTTCATGTCTGCTGGTGGACAAACTACCTCAAAGACAAAATGACTACTGTGTATAAAATGTGCTTGCACTGCTCTTTTGGATGATGTATTCAAATTCTGCCACCAAGGGAAAAAAACAAATGCAACAGGGATTGTTAGGGATTGTTAGGAAGGGGAAACAATATTGAGGAATGGGAATAATTGGGAGAAATTAAATAGGGAAATATGGGATAGGGTTTGAGGGTTTCATGCATGGGAATAGTGTTTAGGGTTTGGGATTTGTTGATAGGTTTTGTTGTGTGGGGTTGGAGGATTTAGGATAGAGTATGTAGGGGAAAGGGGTAATGAATTTAGGTGATAGGGGTTTAGGGATTAGTGAAAATAAGGGAACAATGGGAGGGAGACAAAATCTTGGTGGCAAAAACAGTGAATTGTAAACCTGGCTGCAATTAGCTTGAGGATCATTTAGAAGTAGGTTTTGAAATTTTTTATTGCAACCACTATCACCCATTAACCACCGTCTTTTACCATAAAATTTGATGCAATAGCAAGATAGCAAGCCTACCTGGTAAATCTAGGCAAAGCATTAGCAATTTGGAGAAATTTCAGTGAATTTCAGGCCTTTTAGCCTTGTGCACCGCGCCTCCCATGTGTGTCGCACCAGTGTAAATTTACACTGGAAATTTTCTCCCAATGCGCCGCGCTCTCTATGTGGGTCGCACCCTTTTCCAGGTGACTTTTGGAGGCCTTCCCAGTGTCAAAATTGGGCGCACGATAGCTCGTTGGAAATTTATTTGAGTCTACTTTCCAACCCAACTGGAAATGTTCAATTTGGAGTTCATTTGCCCTATCAAAAATCAAATCTCCCAAGACTGGTCAAAATGTGCCAAATGAGGCTGCCTCAAGGTAGAGTGCTGTTACAGTCAACCTTTCAATGCCTTCCTCAACTCCAAATTGAGCTCAGGATAGCTCATTGGAAATAAATTTGTGTCTAGTTATCATTTGACTCATCAAGAAATTCATTTGACCAACCAAGCTAGGAGAAAACTTGATTTTCCCAAGGTCACTTCAGAGGTGCATCAATTCTCCCGATGCGATTGTATTTTTGACATTTCTATAAAACCATGACACCTGTGTAAAATGTGAAGGATGGTTTTCGTCCTGGGCCTATTTTGGACAAAAACCTATCTCAGTTTTCAAAAATTCATCTTTTATTGCTCAGAAACATCATTTGAGTGAAACCTATCCCGATCTGTGGAACAAGGGATTTGTCGAAATGAAGCGAAATGAAGGGGATAATCGGCTTCTAAATTCTTGGGAAAATTCTTGGAAGTAGGGAGGGATGTTAAGAAGTAGGGGAAAGTGGAATTTCAAAGATTGAGTGAGGGGAAGGGGTCCAAAAAGGCAAAACACAGGTCAAACCTAGAAAATTGCCAGGTTGTAGCAAGAAACTAGGGTTTGTGCGAAAATGAAGAATTTGGGGGATCTCAGTGATGGAAAGTGTTTGATAAGGTACTTTAAGGATAGGGGAAGGTGTATGAACATCAGGATACAAGTTTTGTCGATGATTTGGCCGTCCAAGAGAAATTTCCTTCAAAACCCTAGGGGAGGGAAATGACCTTACTTAGGCGCAACTGAAGCATGAACAAGGTGTAAAATGACCCAGTGGAACTTGACATGATAATGAAAACCCTTTGAATGATGGTACACTTAGCTGAACAGTGACATGGACCGACATTTGGAAAACTTTGACAGGAATAAAAGAAAACCCTAGATCTAATGCCTAGTGACCAAATTTTGCTTGAAGACTTACTGAAATGACAAAATTTGACCTTGACACTCTAAGACCACTTTGTAAGAGCATATTTGATCACTGGAGGAAGGCTGCAAAGACTAACACTAACACTCCCAAACCCTGATACATGTATGAAAAGTGAGATAGGATTTTATAGTTTGGAATCTTTTGAACCAAAACCTCTTCTAGTTTCCAAATATTCATCTTTGTGTAGTCACAATATCCTCTGAAAAAGGTGATTAAAACAGGAAATTTCTAGAAAACATGCCTTCAAATATGCATTTGTATCTCCCAAACCATAATACCTATTACAAATCTAAGAGAGGTTTTTCTACAAGAGGACATTCAAAACAAAAAACTCTTTCATTTTTTGAAAATTCGTTCTTAGATATTTTTAAAACTTTATTACATCATTTAATCATGTTTAAATGCATGATTAACTAAATCAACCAGCTAATGAGACTTAAATTTACATTTTGAGGTCACATTTACTCTTGTAGACCCATTTATTATTTATAAACTACTAAAACCTATTATATCAGCAAATTTAAATTATCAAAATTAATCATGTTACAACATCTGCTCCACTAGGGAGTGCTTCCCCCCGTGGGATGCAAATAACTAGTAGACCAGTTGCATTTAGTGTTGGGCATGGAGTCATACCATAAAACCATCAACCATGGATTTTGCATCTTATGTAGAAATAGAACCAATCCCCATGGATTAGTGTTTTCATTTGAATATTCTGCTACTGCACACAGCATCCTACAACTGTGAAATGCAACCATATGCCTGCAATAATTCAGATACTCCTTCATACTAAAATCTGAAAACTGAAAATTTCTAAGGATTGAAAATATAAGTTGATCTATCATATACTCTTCAAATCACACCACTCATAAACAACAGACACATTGATCTACTGCATACTGAAACTCAGAATATCTGTTTAATCCCCACACCTCTATCTAACTGAACTGAAAAAATTTACACTGTTAAGTGTAATCTGCTTCCAATGTAACTAAGTGCAGAGTGGATTTATTTACAAACCACATTGCCAGTAGCTGAAAATCTGAAGAATATTTACAATATGAACATGAAATCCCATGGAAAACTTATACTCACAAGTGTACTTTAACAGTTGCTTCCTCTGTAGACATCTTATATTTCTAACCATGGTTGGGGGGGAGAGGCATATACTATTGATTGCAAGTATCAATGAACCTTGCATGGTAGTAAAGGTAGCTGAAATTCGAAACAACTGGATCGGTTACCCAGTGGAATCGCCATATGACAAAGTGGAGTCACCGGGTGAAATAAATGCAACCAATACTAAATGCCTACTCCTTGTTCACCAACAAGGAATAGATCTAATCTTTATTGTTCCCTGGAAAAAGATATCTTCATTACTTCGCTCCCCAGTAACGGTGCCAGATGTTGTTCCTGTTTCCCGTAGGTAGCCCTTCACTACAAAAACACGCCAGGAAACTAACTCAACCAGCCTTTAGGTTCAAGCTAGCCCTTGAACCAAAGGGGGCTCCCTCAGTTGTTACGAGGCTTTGTTTAACGTTGTTCACCTGTCACTGAACAGCAGCCTTTGAAGCAAAATGGCCAGATTTATGGTTTTAATAGGGATGGTTGGCGATCAATGATAATCCCTAATCATGATTAAAGGCCTCTCTCACAGGGTCCCTTCTGAAAGTGTCAGCTTCCAGCCTGACAGAATGACTTAGCTTTTTCAAGAATGTAAGGGGATTCCTAATAATTGAGCAGTTAGACTAACTACTTAACAACTAGGGAAATTTAGATGTGTGTAGAATATTTCTACTACCCAACAAAAACATATTCAAAGGTAACGGAAGGCCAAAGTGAAACCGATTCCAAGAGGAGCTATTTCAGACATATAGTCTAATAACCTAATCTCTTTTAATGGTTATCAAAAAACATAAAGCAAAAAACAGTCAAAGAGGAGTTATCTTGGACAAACAGTCCAATAAGCTAATCTCTTTCTAAAGGTTATGATTTTACAGGGAATTACAGAGAGATTAAGACTTAATCTACCTTACCCATACCTTCCTACAATTACTTTGAACATTAATGTAGAAACAAGTTATGAAAACACTAGAAAGACATACGAGAAACACAAAATTCTGTCATAACTTGAGCCAGAAGGTTTTCATTAGAATTCTACAAGAGAATCTATTACATAGTTTAAGAGCCTTGGCATCAAAAGCGAACCCATATTACTTCAATTGGTGAAGTATTTATACAATTTCCTCACAAAATATCTTTGATAAAAATATCAAGAGCTATTAAAAATATCTGAAAACTGTATTACAAAAATAGAACACAAATAAAGGTAACTAAAACTATTTTGGGAGTTCTTGTACTATCCTTGAGGATTTCTGTTGATAAAGAAGAGAAATTTGAATTTCATTGCAACTCATATTTGATGAGGTGGCCTCCAAGTCACTAACTGTCTTGAGCTTTTTCCTCCTGAATTTCTGAAACATAGGGTCCATTCATCCCTTCGAATATCTCAATCTGAGCTAGCTATATGAAAATTGAGAGAAGTTTTTGCTGTCTAGTATATTAGGAATGAAAACCTTCTCCCATTTCCGAAGATTCATCTCTAATTATCCACAATAGTTTCTGCAAAAATGTTGCGTAAACAGGACATTGCACAGCCGGAAAAATAGGCTAAACATGATAAGAGTGTATCTCCCAACCCCTAACACCTGTATGAAAAGTGAGATAGAATTTTGTATTGTGGAATCTTATGAACCAAAACCTCTTCCAGTTTCCAAATATTCATCTTTTTTTAGTCACAATATCCTCTGAAAAAAGGTGATTAAAATAGGAAATTTATGGAAAACATGCCTTCAAATATGCATTTGTATCTCACAAACCATAATACCTGTTACAAATCTAAGAGAGATTTTTGTACATGAGGAAATTTGAAACAAAAACCTCTTTCAGTTTTTGAAAATTTGTTCTCAGCTATTTGTAAACCATGTTTTAATTTACTTTATTACATCATCTAATCATGTTTAAATGCATGATTAACTAAATCAACCAGCTAATGAGACTTAAATTTACATTTTGAGGGTGCATTTACTCTTGCAGACCCATTTATTATTTGTAAACTATTAAAACCAATTATATCAGCAAATTTAAATTATCAAAATTAATCATGTTACAACATTATCTCCAATGGGGACTACTCCCCCTCGTGGGATGCAGAGAACTAGTAGACAAGTTGTCTATAGTGTTGGGCATGGAGTCATACCATAAAACCATCAACCATGGATTTTCCATATTATGTAGAAATATAAACAATCCCCATGGATCATTGTTTTCATTTGAATACTCTGCTACTGCACACTGCAACCTACCACTGTGAAATGCAACCATATGCCTGTAATAATTCGAACACCCTTCCATACTGAAATCTGAAAACTGGAAAGTTCTAGAGACTGAAAATATAAGTTGATCTATCATATACTCTTCAAATCACACCACTCATAAACAATAGACACACTGATCTACTGCATACTGAAACTCAGAATATATGTTCAATCCCCACACCTCTATCTAACTAAACTAAAAAACTTTACACTGTTAAGTGTAATCTGCTTTCCAATGTAACCAAGTGCAGAGTGGATTTATTGACAAACCACGTTGCCAATAGCTGAAAATATGAAGAATATATACAATATGAACATGAAATCCCATGGAAAACTTATACTCACAGGTGTACTTTAATAGTTGCTTCCCCTGTAGACATTTTAGATTTCTAACCATGGTTGAGAGGGAGAGGCATATACTATTGATTACAAGTATCAATGAACCTTGCATAGTAGTAAAGGTAGCTGAAATTTTGAAATAGTGGGATCAGTTACCTAGTGGAATCACCGTATGACAAAGTGGATTCACCAGGTGAAATAAACGCAACCAATACTAAAATCCTACTCCTTGTTCACCGGCAAGGAATAGATCTAATCTTTATCGTTCCTCGAAGAAAGATATCTTTATTACTTTGCTCCCCAGCTACGGCACTAGATGTTGTTCCTGTTTCCTGTAGGTAGTCCTTGGCTGCAAAAAGTATGCCAAGAAACCAACTCAACCAGCCTTTAGGTTCAAGCTAGCCCTTGAACCAGAGGGGGCTCCCTCAGTTGTTACAAGGCTTTTTTTAATGTTGTTCACCTGTCACTGAATAGCAGCCTTTGAAGCACAATGGCCAGATTTATCGTTTTAATGGGGATGGTTGGTGATCAACGATAATCCCTAATCATGATTAAATGCCTCCCTCACAGGGTCCCTTCTGAAAGTGTCAGCTTCTAGCCTAACAGAATGACTTAGCTTTTTCAAGAATTATGGTAGAAGAATGTAAGGGGATTCCTAATAATTGAGCAGTCAGGTTGAATACTTAACAACTAGGGAAATTTAGATGCATGTATAGTATTTCTACAGCCCAACAAAAAGATATTCAAAGGTAACAGAAAGCCAAAGTGAAACCGATTCCAAGAGGAGCTATTTCAGACAGATAGTCTAATAAGCTAATCTCTTTTAATGGCTATCAAAAAACATAAAGCAAAAACCAGTCAAAGAGGAGTTATCTTGGACAAACAGTCCAATAAGCTAATCTCTTTCTAAAGGTTATGATTTTGCAGGGAATTACAGAGAGATTAAGACTTAATCTACCTTACCCAGACCTTCCTACAATTGCTTTGAACATATGTAGAAACAAGTTATGAAAACACCAGAAAGACATACGAGAAACACAAAATTTTGTCATAACTGGAGCTGGAAGGCTTTCATTAGAATTCTACAAGAGAAGCTATTACATAGTTTAAGAGCCTTGGCATCAAAATCCAACCCATATTACTTCAATTGATGAAGTATTTATACAATTTCCTCACAAAATATCTTGATAAAAATATCAAGAGCTATTACAAATATCTGAAAACTGTATTACAAAAATAGAACACAAATAAAGGTAACTAAAACTATTTGAAGAGTTCTTGTACTATCCTTGAGAATTTTTTTTTATAAAGAAGAAAAATTCTAATTTTATTGCAACTCATATTTGATGAGGTGGCCTCCAAGTCACTAACTGTCTTGAGCTTTTTCCTCCCGAATTTCTGAAAAATAGGGTCCATTCATCCCTTCGAATATCTCAATCCGAGATATTTGTGTGAAAACTGAGAGATATTTTTGTAGTCTGGTATCTTAGGAATGAAAACCTCCTCCCGATTCCCAATATTTATCTCTTATTATCCACAATAGTTTATAAAACAATATGGCTTAAACAAGACATTACACAGTCAGGAAAATAGGCTAAACATGATGAGAGCGTATCTCCCAACCCCTGAGACCTGTATGAAAAGTGAGATAGGTTTTTGTATTTTGGAATTGTATGAACCAAAACCTCTTTCAGTTTCCAAATATTCATCTTTTTTTAGTCACAATATCCTATGAAAAAAGGTGATTAAAACAGGAAATTTATGGAAAACATGCTGTTACACTAAAATTTGTCACCATGACTATTTACAGTTAGTATGGCTCTATCAACTGTCATACTATCCTCCTTGGCAAGTCTCATACCTCTGCTCTTCATGTCAAACTCCAAGAAAGAGAGAAAGTCTTTAAAAATCTATATATCTCTGGGTACGCAGTTTCTCTTAGCCTTACCTGCGTGTACGCACTCCAAGTTCACAATACATGCGTACTTGTACGCTCTGTCTATAAAGGGGTGGGTGCGTACTCCTGTAAAGTTCAAAAGGCGCAAGTTTCACTCCAAAAAGTTACTTGTGGTCATTTCTAGAGCATTCTAGAAGCTTGTTTGACGTGTATTGAGCGCCTCCAGATGGTTCATGTATCCCTATGAAAGAGGAACTTATCCCATCAAGAGGGGAGCTATCCCATCCAAAGAGGGGCTTATCCCATTGATGGTGGACCTGATTAACTTCCTCTAGAGCACTATAAATACAGGAATTGGGCCAGAAGGAGGGGAGGTTGAAAGCTGAACATTCCTAAGGGTAGATGTTGCTGGAATTAGGACTCCCTTATAGAGCTTGAGAGGAGAGATTCCCATCCTTTCCTAGCCTTATTTGGAAGTGGGTGAGCTGATCAAAGTAAAGGAAAACTCTTGCTGGACCCTAGGAGGGACCTGCACAACACCAAGGCTCAGGTTGTAATGGTTTCTTTTGTTTCCACTTAATGCAAATAAACTCATTTTTCTCAACAGATTGTTATTCATGATTTGTTTCATATACTCCTTGGTCTGTATGATGAATATGTGTTATTTTATAAGTTTATCAGGTGCTATTTAATCTTTTGGCTTGTTAGTGAATGCAGGTTTCGAAGAGAAGGAGGAGCTCATCCGGATCGGCGAGGCTGGACTACTACAAAGCGTTGGACTAAAGGTATGTTATAATCACCTGATTACTTGTATTCTAAATGCATATTTAGAGAAAGGTAGTGTTTATTTGTCTTGTTTGTCACTAGAAAGCCTTAGCTTCTAGGGAGGTCGGTTTTGTCCGCAAAATCGACTCTTTCTGCTTGACAATAAGAATATGTATCGACTATAGGGATATTAATCGTGCTTGTCCCAAGGACAACTACCCAATGCCCTATATCGATCAAATAATTGATGATTGTGCCGGCAGTGAAATATTTTCCTTTATGGACGATTTTTTCGGTTACAATCAAATCAATATTCTACCTGCCGATCAACCAAAAACGGCATTCATTTGTCCATGGGGGACATTTGCTTATTGCAAATTACCTTTTGGGCTGAAGAATGCCAGAGCTACTTTTCAAAGGGCGATGTCTTATGCATTTCATGACATCAAACACATTGTGCAACCGTATCTCGATGATTTGCCTGCTCACTCCTTGCATCGAGCTGATCACCTTGTCCATTTACGAGCAATCTTCATGAGGTGTAGGCATTATCGTATACGGTTGAACCCACACAAATGTGTCTTCTGTATAGAAGTGGGACGATTGCTGGGATTTGTAGTTTCAAAAGCTGGCATTCGCGTCGATCCCTCGAAGGTAGAAGCTATCATCAAATTGCCTCCTCCTTCGAGTCTTCGCCAACTCCAAAGTTTGCAGGGGAAAGCAAACTTTTTACGCCGATTCATTCCTAACTACGCCAAGATTACAAAGGGTTTTACCTGGTTGTTGAAACAGAACGCTCAATTCTCTTGGGATGAGATAGCTCAGAAGTCTTTCGATGCGCTCAAGCACGCGTTGACCCATGCACCGTTGCTGCATCCTCCCAATTACAACCAGGATTAATTTTTGTACCTCGCCGCCGCTCATTCCACCATTGGAATGGTCTTAGTACAGGAAGACGAATTCAGAACGGAACATGTGATATATTACCTTAGTCGGACATTAAATCCCACTGAGCTCAAATATTCACATGTGGAGAAATTGGCCTTGGCAGCCGTTCAAGCTGTCCAACGTTTTCGTCACTACATTCTACTTCGTAAAACTACAGTCATTTCAGATTGCAACCCTATGATCTACATTTTGACTAAACAATTGCTAGGGGGCAAGTACTCTAAATGGATCGTTATCCTGCAAGAGTTTGACTTGGAATTTGAAAAATCTAAGTCTAAGAAATCTTTAGTTTTTGCAGAGTTGATGTGTGATTTCCCGCGTGCTGACACAGAAACTGTGGCAGAGGAACCCATTGCGGACAAATATTTGTTTCTCATCAGCACTTTAGATCCGTGGTATGGGGATATAATCGTCTATCTCCAAACCCAATCCTTTTGGCCCGAAGTTTCAAAGTCGGAACGTCGGAAAATTCGATTCCAGTCCCAACAGTACAAAATTATTGGAGATACTCTTTATCGCCGTGGGGCGGACTTGGTTTTTCGCCGTTGCTTAACTCACAAGGAAGCTGAAAGGGTTTTGAATGACTGTCACTCTGGAGCGTGTGGCGGTCATATGTCTGGGTATGCCACAGCCCAAAAGATATTGCGCGTTGGCTACTTCTGGCCGTCCTTGTTTAAAGACTGTATTATTGCGGTCCGGAAATGCCACAACTATCAAGTGTTTGATCGCAAGATGCGCGCACCACCTGCTCCTCTCCACCCTATAATTGCCGTTGGTCCTTTTGCCAAATGGGGTATCGATTTTATTACATGTAACCCTCACTCGGCCGGGGGGCATGCGTATATCATCCTTGCGGTTGATTATTTTACTAAGCGGGCCGAGGCGATGCCTACATTCGAGGCAGACGGCAAGACAGCTGCAATTTTCGTATTCAATCACATTATTGCTAGGTTTGGTGTCCCACAAGCAATAATCACTGACCATGGGCGCCATTTTCGAAACGTTATGATGACAGGTTTTACAGGCCAGCTTGGTTTGCGTCACGATAGCTCAACTCCTTATTATCCACAAGCCAACGGTCTGGTTGAATCCATCAACAAAGTTTTAGTTGTCATGATCTGACAAATCATCGGTATTCATCGATCGAATTGGCACAACATGTTATTTTCCGTGCTTTGGGCGTACCGAACCTCAGTGAAAACATCAACAGGGTTCACTCCTTTCCAACTAGTTTATGGTTTGGAAGCAGTGCTGCCCAATGAATGTGAAATCCCGTCACTTCAAATGGCTGTCGAATTACTTCCAGCTACTTCCGAAGAGGAGAAGCGTTTATTATACTTAGCTCAATTAGATGAAACTCGACGTGATGCTGCATTGGCAATCGAGACTCACGCAAAACGTATGAAAGCTCAGTATGATCGAAATGTGACCCCTCGAAGTTTTTCGGAAGGAGACCTAGTGCTATTATATGATCAAGCTAATGATAAATTAGGTGCTGGAAAATTCGTTCCTATGTGGCATGGGCCCTACATTGTCAAGCGAAAGCTAGCAAAAGGGGCCTATGAGCTGGTAGATTTTGACGGGAACTCTTTGGGTAAACCCAGAAATGGACTTTGCCTAAAGAGGTATTATGCTTAAATGATGGGTATGGAGATTTAGTTAGGTTAGATTTTTCTTTCTAGCTGGTGTGTTTGTTAGTATAGACAATGTGCTTAGCTTAGAGAGTGTGTTTTTCGTCGTTATTCTGGCTTATCTTGGTTTTACTCTTGATATTGCAGATGTCGACGCCTCTCCAAACGTACATTGGATTCGTTGATGGTGCTTGTCGTAGTACACGGAATATCTCTTCCGCGGCTTGGGTTATCTATTCGCCCTCTGACGAGTTAGTTTCTATGCATGGGGTGAGCCTTGGTCAAACAACAAACAACATTGCAGAATACAGTGCATTGACTGAATTATTGTCTGAATCTATTTCGTTTGGGATTCGGAGTTTGATAGTGAGGTTAGATTCTGAACTCGTTGTATTACAGCTTAATAGAGTATATGCCATTAGAAATCCAGTGTTATTAAGGTTATTTTTGAGAGTGCGTCTCTTGGAACGTGAATTTGATTACATTGAATATCAGCATATTCCAAGGTCTTTAAATACATTAGCAGATGCAATTGCTTCTCGAATGTTAGACAGACATTTGCGATAATCATACATGTAAATTTAAAAACATTTCATCATACATGTTTAACAAGATAAGCCAGTAATAATGATATATATATATAGATAGGAGTGTGTCAAAAAATACATCGTCTTCGATCATAGGTTGAAAAACACCTTATGATCGGCAAAAATGATAAGTACAAAAAACCAAAATGTCACATGTGTCTACAAAAGTGACCATCCAATCACTGGTGGTGCTCTCTATACGACACCACTGCACGCGCCACCCTACACAAGAACCTCCTAAAAGGTCCTGGGACTGCGACCACATAGCGCTGAAGTCTGATAGGAATATCATCTATAGTCGTCTCTGGTATGTCTGCCGTAAGATGCTCTAGGTCTTGTTCCAACTCAGCTAAGGTCTCTGCGGCCGCGTCCTGTGGGGCCGGTGCCGGTGCAACTGGTACTCTCCTCTCGAAAGGCCGAAGATTGGCTGAACGCTGTGGGCCTACATCTGCATTTTGAAAATTGTCACCGTCAGTTTTGAGACGATATATCAAAAAAAATAGATAATTTAAAAACTTGTGGAAAATGAAGTACCTGTGTCATCCCACTGTTCTCCCAGTGGAAGAATCATGTCCGGATCTCCACGAAAATCAACTCCGGCATAAGGAAAATCCTGTATCGAGAAGACCTGGTTCTCCAACCAGTGAAAATACTCCGGTCTAAATCGGACAACCTCCGTGCCCTCGTCGGGATGACGGGCCATCACCGCAACCCATCGCATCAACTTAGGCTCTCGGGGAGGCCTAACCTCAACAGTGAGCTGTTGTGGGATCAGCATCGGAACCCTCTCTAGGGAAAAACTCACAACTAAAGGCCCATAACCAAAAGTCTTCAGCTGTCCGTTTTTGGTCCTAGTCAGTTGGCCCTTTAAGTTGGCCAACACAGCATCGCACCAGTTGAAAATGGTGCCCCGATAGCAATCAATCGCCATCCACATTTGGGATCCAGTGGAAATGTGCAAAGCGGCAGCCCCGCAAAGTCTGGTAACTGTAAAGGCAATTACCATAAGTTCAGGTCGGGATATCTTTTTGATTTCTATCCCCTTATCCTGGTTTTGGTTATTACACCACTCTAGTCGGAGATTAGCAATGGACTGGCCACCCGGTCTAGTCCCGGACAAAGTCAATTGTTCGCCCCTCTTGGGCAAACCAATGAGAAAATAAATATCTGAGGGCTCTATCTCGAGCTGGTGCCCTCCAATGTAAAAGCATTGATCCTGAACGTTCCACCTTTCAACCAGCCACTCTAGAAAGCGCACCTGGGCCCTCATGCCAGGTATGGCCCAGTATTTGTAAAGACCGCATGCCTTTAAAGCATCAATGGAAGGTTGGTGATTAATCGCGGCCAAATCAACATCTTCGTGTTCTCTCTCGCGCCAATCAAGCATGGTGGGCAATCTACACACCATAAAACATCTGTTAGAGTCCATAAAATTGAAAGTTTTTGGTTCATTTTGGAGAAATGAGAGTTTCAAAATCCTTTCCGCGGTGTACGCAGCCCGCCTTTAGAGACAGGGCGTATGTACGCAGCTTCTCTTAAGGCAAGCTGCGTACGCCTGGCATTTTCCCAATTGAGAAAATGTCGAGGTACGCAGGTCACCCATGGGGCACCTGCGTAACCTGAAAATCGGACCTTGAAACCCCAAGGCCTCCAAAAAATGAAACTAAAGCTTGAAAACGAATTCTAAACGGATGGAAATGCAAGGGAGGATGTTGTAGAATACCTGATGAGACGGCGTTCGGTTTCGACGGTCGGATTCTCCGCAGTGTCCACGGGAAGTTTCTTGCCAAAAGCCCTTTTTCTCTCCTCAACAGTAAAATGGTAAAAATGAAATGGTAAAAGCCCTTTTTATAGGTTTTTTGAGTAAATGAATGTCAAATTTGTTTATTTTCCACCATGAAAAGGTATTTTTCAAAGTATTTTTATCTATCTTTAAACAGGTATGAGTAATGTGTTGGTTTTTGTGCAGGATAAAAGGATTTTCAGGGAAAATTGTCATTTTTCACAAACAAAAACATCAGAGTCATATTTTAAGCCCTTTTCTGACTCCTAAAACATGAAAAGATTGCCGAGCATTTCTTTTACACTCGTTAAAACGGAATTAAAAGATGGTCCCCTTATAGCCCTTTTCTGACCGTAAAAACAGGAAAAGGTTGTCGGGTTTTTGTCGTTTCAAACTCGATATTGGAAATAAAACGACGTGTCCTTGATTGCTTTTTACTTTTCAGGTCAAAGACACTAATCATGAAAGTACTCCTTGGTCGCAAGATCAAGCGGTTCTCTCAAGTATTATTTTATACTTTTTCGGGCTTGGGAGACACAAATTTACGAAAAAGTCCAACCTGGAGTCTTCTTAAGTTTTTTCAGACTCTCTAAAATTGAAAAACGCCGAGTTTCTCCTATACTGGACTCGTTTAAATTTCACAGTAAAGGACCTGTTCGATTACAAACAGGAACGGACCACTCCTTCTTAGGGTTCGAATCAAAACTAAATTGGACTCATCCGAAGGATGAGCTTATAATCAAGCATATGTTATCCTCCTCAAGCTTGTAAAAAATAAAGAGGTACTTGCCAGAAATGGTGGGGGAAAAGAGAGAAAAATGAGCCTCTTTGTTATCCTTTGTCTCAGAAGAAGCCTTATCACCACTCTTGAACATGACACTTTTCATTCACTTGGGTTGGGAAATCCTTTGCCTCACAGTTGATCAAACCACATTGAAAGTCTTCAGCCGGGTATTAACTTTGGGTCAAATGTCACCAAGCCATCTGTTGTGCCGTTATGTGTTCAAGAGGTCACTGCAAATAAACCTTTCATCTGCAAAATACCCGTCATCCATCTCGACCATTCCTGAGTCAGTCCTTACAGCTACATTTCTTCAACTTGATCTATGATTTCATGTTGTGGGCTTGCCTGCAACGGGTCACTTTCTATCGACATCAGCACATTATCTAGAAAGATGACCTAGGAATCGTCAGTACCTTGAAATCTGCATGCATCAATGGCAGGTTTCTCGCCTTTGACGACGATTTACATCACTGACTTTCGATTGAAGGACTCCGTGAAATGTTCGACATCAACTCATTCATTCACATCTCATGGATTCTACTGGGTACTTTGAGAACCATTGACATCACTGGTGGTCTCTCTCACACTTGTTAACAGTTTACATCATCGACTGGTAATCAAGTGGTTTCTACCATGTTTGACATCAACTCATTTATTCGCATGGATAGAATCATACCTTTTCGGGAAGTAGAAATGAAGACCCTGGATCTAGTTTCCACCATCCAGGCTGGGAGGAGTTTTGTATTCATTATACAGTAGACTAATTATAAACAGATGGCTGCGTCCATACTGTGTCTACAAAAGTCTATGATTATGATGTACTGCGAAATCATTCCTGTATCAGAGCAGTAGTTAGTTTCTTAGTTAAAGTTTTCAATCTGAGTATGGGAATGCCTACCTCAGTGATGATATGATCTTATATATGTATTTTGTGTTGAATATTTGCAGGTTCCAACTGGGCTCTCCACAAGATAATCCTTGAAATGATAAAGTACTTCACCCTTCCTAGATGATATGAAACCCTAATCTACTACAGGCTTCGCACTTTAGGGGGCAATCTTTTACACTAAAATTTGTCACCATGACTATTTACAGTTAGTATGGCTCTATCAACTATCATACTATCCTCCTTGGCAAGTCTCATACCTCTGCTCTTCATGTCAAACTCCAAGAAAGAGAGAAAGTCTTTAAAAATCTATATATCTCTGGGTACGCAGTTTCTCTTAGCCTTACCTGCGTGTACGCACTCCAAGTTCACAATACATGTGTACTTGTACGCTCTGTTTATAAAGGGGTGGGTGCATACTCCTGTAAAGGTCAAAAGGCGCAAGTTTCACTCCAAAAAAGTTACTTGTGGTCATTTCTAGAGCATTCTAGAAGCTTGTTTGACGTGTATTGAGCGCCTCCAGATGGTTCATGTATCCCTATGAAAGAGGAACTTATCCCATCAAGAGGGGAGCTATCCCATCCAAAGAGGGGCTTATCCCATTGATGGTGGACCTGATTAACTTCCTCTAGAGCACTATAAATACAGGCATTGGGCCAGAAGGAAGGGAGGTTGAAAGCTGAACATTCCTAAGGGTAGATGTTGCTAGAATTAGGACTCCCTTATAGAGCTTGAGAGGAGAGATTCCCATCCTTTCCTAGCCTTATTTGGAAGTGGGTGAGCTGATCAAAGTAAAGGAAAACTCTTGCTGGACCCTAGGAGGGACCTGCACAACACCAAGGCTCAGGTTGTAATGGTTTATTTTGTTTCCACTTAATGCAAATAAACTCATTTTTCTCAACAGATTGTTATTCATGATTTGTTTCATATACTCCTTTGTCTGTATGATGAATATGTGTTATTTTATAAGTTTATCAAGTGCTATTTAATCTTTTGGCTTGTTAGTGAATGCAGGTTTCGAAGAGAAGGAGGAGCTCATCCGGATCGGCGAGGCTGGACTACTACAAAGCGTTGGACTAAAGGTATGTTATAATCACCTGATTACTTGTATTCTAAATGCATATTTAGAGAAAGGTAGTGTTTATTTGTCTTGTTTTTCACTAGAAAGCCTTAGCTTCTAGGGAGGTCGGTTTTGTCCGCAAAATCGACTCTTTCTGCTTGACACATGCCTTCAATTATGCATTTGTATCTCCCAAACCATAATACCTGTTACAGATATGAGAGAGGTTTTTGTACAGGAGGACATTTGAAACAAAAACCTCTTTCATTTTTTGAAAATTCATTCTCAACTATTTGTAAACCATGTTTTAATTTACTTTATTACATCATTTAATCATGTTTAAATGCATGATTAATTAAATCAACTAGCTAATGAAACTTATATTTACATTTTGAGGGCGCATTTACTCTTGCAGACCAATTTATTATTTATAAACTACTAAAACCTATTATATCAGCAAATTTAAATTATCAAAACTAATCATTTTACAACACCTTGCTTATCTTATCAAACAATTATAGTTATCACCGCGTAAATAGATATTCGCAAATGCGTTCAGTTATTCAATGTAATTGCATTCATTCGCGCACCATATAAGAATAATAAAGAAAATTCATACATAACATATCAAGATGTGTTAACAGAACAAAGACACTGAAATTGCAGACTATCTTTCTTTATTAATATCTTCCAAGTGGTTACAACATTTATCCGCCCTCCGAACACAGCTGCAGGGGTTAGCGCACTTAGCTACAGACTTCTACCCTAGGCCTTTGTGCACTCAACTGCAGAGCCTTTTACCTACGCTACAACCCAAGCCTTAGACTTCTTTCTCTAAAGCTATGATTCTATTACATCATCTATTACTGTTTGTCTCTTCCAAACTACTTAGAGCTTAGTTCTTTTTATACAATCCCATGGTCCGCGAACCATGGGTAGTTCTCTTACAGCTGACTTTACTTTTACAAAACTAAGGGCGGACTACCCTTTATGACACATAACTCCTTCGCGCTCTACGACCACAAATTACGGAGTCTTTACAATAATATTACAAAAATTGACTTAAACCTGGGATTTTACCCCCAAAATTGCCCTTGAGGGATCCCGCTCCCAACAGGCCCCCAACGCAAACATCGTGACTCACCCTCAAGTCACTTGGTAGGCACGGAGATATTTACGTGAAGCCTGTCTAGCTCGATCCTGATGACCGCAACTTCAGCTATGCACTGAGCTGCTGCCTACTTCGCATCTTCAACTGTTTTCTTGGTTATTGCCCTTGCGCTGTTGGCCTGAAGTTGTTGTTGCATCGCTTGCAGAGTCACAAGCTTGCCTTCAATGTTTCCTGTGAGTACGTAAGCTTCCTCCATCCAAGGCTTGAGTCACGCCTTCAGCACTTCTTCCTTGTGCAGCATTGCATCCACCTATTCCTTCAGCTGCCTCGCTTCCTGCAGCTTGGCTAACCTCTGTGTCAGTGCGACTATTCGCGTTATTCCCTTAACTTCACCATAGCGTTGTTGGAGTTTGCATGCTTCCGTTTCTAGCCTCTGGATGTTTGGTTCCTCCTGCAAGCTGGTCAGGGCCTCAAATGATTGTTCGCACCATCGTCCAATCGCGCAGCTCCCCAACCCGGTTAGTGCAGTTTATAGTCTCGTGCCTCCTTTCAACTACCTAGAGCACTAAGACTATGCTTCTTTCATTTAGTCACATGGCTAGACCGTCGGTCCATGGCTTCAAGCAACTGCCATTCACCTTTCCTGGGGAGGGTTCTCCATTTAATTTGACCAACTGTACCGCTCCTCCGTCGGTAATCTCATTAATAACATAAGGCCCTAACCATGCATCCTGAATTTCCCTAGAAATTTATCAAACTTACTATCGTATGACAAAACCAGGTCATTTACCTTAAATGTGCATAGCATGATGTGTCGATCATGCCATGCCTTTTTGCCCTGCTTTTGGACCTACTGGTGAAATCCAGCCAAAAATATTTCTTCTTCGAGGTCATCTAGGTGCGCGAGCCTCTCCTCCAGGGATCCGCGATCCATCATACCTATGAGCACTGCTATGCACAAACTAGGTACGATGTATTCCATAGGAATTACTGCTTCCACACCATAGACAAGCCTAAAAGGGGTTTGTCCAGTCAACTTCTTGCATGTCGTTCGATAAGCCCATAGTACTACAGGTATGCGTAGGTCCCAATCACTTCATTGAGCATTGCAAACCTTGGTCAGTGTGTTTTCGAGCACTTTGTTGAATGCCTCCATTGTTCTGTTAGCATGTTGGTGATAAGGTGTGCTCTTCTGGTGATATACCTGAAATTCCTCCGTTAGTGCGTTAATCGACTCATTCACGAAGTGCATACCATGATCACTCATCAAGATCTTCAGGCATCCAAATCGCGTCATTACATGCTCAAATAGGAACTTTGCGGCAGTCGCGCCCATGTAATCCTTCACCAGCTGTGTTTCTGCCCAACGAGTCAAATACTCCATCGGAGTGATAATGTATCTTGATCTTTTCTTTCCTTGTGGCTGAATGGGTCCTACAAAATCGATCACCCACTTCTCGAAGGGTTGCAACGTAATTTGTGGATTCAAAGGCATTTCATCCCTCCACGATGGCATGCCCATTCTTTGACATACATCACAAGCCTTCAATATTCTTTAGAATCTTAATGAAGGGTTGGCCACCACAACCCTGCATGTAGAATCTTCTGCGCGGTTTCCCTCCCTACATAATGTCCTCTCGCGGCAACCCCATGAGTGTCTGTGAGGATGTTGCTTCTTTCAAACTCAGGTACATACCATCGCAATATCTCATCAGTCCCCATTTTGTACAGATGCCCAGCAATGACAGAGAAATTTGTTGCGCGCACCACTAATTCCTTCTTTTGCTAGACAGTGTATCCTTCCGGTGCAGTTCCTGTTGTTAGGAAGTGTATTATATCCTCAAAGTGACCATCTGCCACATGCAATACAAATAATTGTGCATTAGGCAATCCTTCATCCAAGTTAGTAGGTTCCTCCCCATTTCGATGCGTGACAAATGATCTGGTCCCGCGTTCAATCGTCCAAGCTTCATGACAACTTCAAAATCATACTCCTGGAACAATAAGAGCTATCTGCAGATTCTCCCTCCCAACACAGGCTTATTGACCTGGTATTTTAGCATGGAGTGATCTGTATACATCTTAAAATGGCCTCCTAGCAAGTAGTGCCAATACTTCTGGAGCACATACACCATAGCTAGCCCTTCACGCTCAGTGGTGGAATAGTTCTTCTCTGCTTTATATAATCTACGGCTTGCAAACGCGATATGATGCTCCAAGCCTTCTCGACCAGCCTATGTTAGTATTGCTCCCAGCACTATACATGATGCGTCAACATGTACATGAAACTCTTTCTTATAGTCTGGGAAGACTACAATCAGTGCGGTAACCATATTTTCTTTCAATATGTCCAAGCTCTTCTTATAGTCATCGTTCCAGCAGAACGTGACATCCTTCTTTAACAATTTATCCATAGGTGCAGTGATCTGGGCATAGCTTTTGATAAACTTTCTATAATATCCTGTATGTCCCATAGTAGCGCAGATGTTTCACACTCCTCGGTGCTTCCAATTTCAGTATCACCACGATCTTCGCGAGGTTTACCATCAGTCCTTGTCTGCAAACCACATGCCATAATAGGTTTCCAAAAGGAATGCAAAACAAAAACTTTTTGAGATTGAGCGCGATCTAACATCTTCGACAGGTATCCAGTATCAAGCGCAAGCTTGCTACATGGAACTTAACGAGCCCAAATACAGTCTAGCCATCAAAATATACCTCTAGGAACTTATGAATAATTTCCTTGAATGCCACAACAACCACGCGCGAAAAGATTGCAAATGCATTCTTCAATCCAAACAGAATTATAGTGTACTGAAAACAACCCCACTCAGTTGCAAAGGTTTTCTTGCTCCTATCCTCTGGCGCGATTTTGATTTGGTGGTAACTATAGAACCCATCAGTGAAGGAATATGCTTCCTGGCCGCCTACATTGTCCAACACTTAATCCGTGAACGGAGTCGGGAAAGAATCATGCACACAAGCATCATTCAATTTTCTGAGATCCACGCATATCCTTATCTCATCCTTCTACTTCTTCTTTTTCACCACCATTGGGCTTACCCAATCTGATTCTTCCATAGGCTCAATGATGCCTGCTACGAGCATCTTGTCTAGCTCTAAGCGGACCTTCTCCTTATATTTCGGATTGAGACGGTAAGGCCTTTTCTTAACTGGCTTCGCATCGGGCTTTAACATGATCTTCATCATTCCTAGGTCCCCGATTATTCCTTTCAAATCCATAAACTTGGTAGGGAATAAGTCCTGGTATTCGCAAAGCAATTTAGTGACCTTATCCACTATCGCGTCGTCCCAATAGTTTCCAATCTTCGCGAATTTGGGTTCTGCCTCTGTACCAATGTTTACTTGTTTTGTTTTCAGCGGTGCAGTTATATCAAGATTCTCAATCTGCGGCCCTTGAACCTCACAGTGACCTTCTATTTCTAGAATTTTAATCCTCCGTGAATCCTCATCCTCTTCTTCAGTAGTTACATTATAGCATTCTAGCGCACGGCTCAGCTGAGTAGCCCATTGAGACTGAGTCAGGTCTAAAGGATCTTGCAGTATCCTAAAGATAGTTGCTTTCACCTCTTGTAGCACTTCATCAATACTGTCAAACCCATCCTCAAAACTGAAGGTCATCATGAATCCTTCGCGTAGGATATCCCATTTGCCTATCCCCTGTTGAAGCTTTGTTTCTATATACCAAGTCATTGTGATAGCATCCAGGGTATGATAGAGCAGGTGCACCCACTCAAGTTGGGGCTTTTCTCCATAAGCATGGGTCCATTTGGCCAGATGTGCACATGGATCATTCTGCCCATCATACTTGTCCATCAGTCACAACTTAGGCTTCCCAAATCATGTTTGTATCATCCTCCTACATTCGCACCAATCGTCAAAGCTTCCCTTGTGTGTACCCCACCATCTTGTAGTCGTCGCACATAGTACCCAGTCCAAGGCCTGGAAGCGCTGCTTTTCTGGTACCTCCCCTTCAAATGCATCCAAAAATATATCTACCTCATTCAAACCATCATAAGTAGGTATATTTCTTACCTCTGATGACACACAGTGTAGCAACCAGGTCATCATGTTGTAATTCAGCGTAGTTACTTCATGTAACCGATTCTGCCAGCGTTCTATTTCTTCGTCGGAGTCCGAAGTGCAGGAACTCTCGCGATCCCATGTAATCCGTCCATCCGCGGTGGGATTCACCCAATCTTGGTCTCACGTTGTTATCTTATAGATACAGTCCAAGTCGTCATCACTTTCATAATCGCGGACAAGTTCAGTGCAACACGATCCTTCAACAGGATCAAGGGGTACTATTACGCGTAGCGATTTCTTCTCAAAGATCATCTTTCGCTTCTTCAGATTCATTACCCCATTCATATCAGTATCCCAATCAATTCCCAGGAGTGCAGGATATGGATTTTTGTCATCCACTATCTCTATTACTTCAAAGTCAGCTAGTGCGCTCGCTCCCTCAATATCCACAGTCACCCCCTGCAGCTGCCCCATGGGGATGATCTTCTGTTGATTCGCCATCCTTAGCTGAATTGGAGACCATTGTAGTGCAGCTCTCCCCATCCATTCCCAAGTCTGTTTTGGTAGGACATTCGCATCTGACCTGTTAGTGTCGGTATCTTCATCCCTCCATCAGTGATCAAAATTCTCTTGTTGCATTGCATGTTAGGTGTCTCATCCGGTCATCTGCATTCCATTAGGGTCATGGATCATCTGATGGTAGTGGCATATTATAAATTTCCCTCATGATCTTTACCTTCTGGCCCATTTTCATACATTTAGGTCATTTGCAGTCATTTTTTGTCTTTAAATTTGCAAAAGTCATTTTTAGGGTTTTAGGTCTCATTAGGTCTAGGGTTTTGTCAATAAGGTCTTATAAATGCTCAATAATGGTCAGTAGGCACATGAGGAGGTCAAATAAAGTCTCAGCAACAAAAATTTCAATAATCACATGCTCAGTGATTGATTTTTCCTCAAAACCCTGTTTTGAGGAAAAACAGAGTTTTTATGTTTTATGTACAAAATTTCATGTAATTTCATTTTTTTTCTATATGTAATAGTTTCAAGATGCAGCCCTAGTCACCTTGCCAAGCCCCCGAACTCTAGTTCCTGCAAAAGAGTCAAAATTTCAAAGCATTTAGTCCATCAAAGGAAAAAAGCAAGACAAACTGCCCAAAACAGAGTTTGAAAAAGCAAGTGAAAGACAAACATTAGGAAAGTGGGTTTTCATAAGTAAAAAATTAAAATCATTTGTATATAAAGTCTTTTCCATGTCAAAGAGCTCATTTGTGTCCAAGAGTGAATGAGAACAAGTGCTAAATTGTGTTTTCAAGCCCACTTGGAGCAAATTTGGTGCATGGGAAGGCCTCAAAAATCAGCTGCAAAAAGGCACGACGCACAGGGACAGAGGTGCGGCACACAGGATGGAAAATTGACTTTTTTGCCAAAAAAACTATGTTTTTCGCCTATTTTTTTCTCAGTTTGACTTTTCTCTCCCTCATAGTCAAACTGATGATTTAATTTGATGTAACTTGATGGATTTTGATGTAAATATGCTAAAATTTCACTCATGGAGGTAGATGCATCATAAAAAGGTAGTTTGAAACTGAATGAATCAATTTCCTAGGTTTTAGAGGCAAGCTGTTCCATTGCCTACTCTTCAGTTCTTAGTATAGGTCTTGTTGAAACAGCTCCTAAACTCATGAATTCGACCCCTAAAGCCTAGCATGAGTTGTTTATTGCCTATATCTAGTAGTTTTTTAGTCATTGGTAAAAGTTGGACTCTTTTGAATGCTTTGAGCATTATTGTATATTCATTTCTGCAGTTTGGCAAAGGAATAGACCAGGGTTTGCAGCACTTCATGGGATTCTTGTGGCAACTTGATTTGGTATTGTTTTTCCTTCTACAATGCAAGTTTACATGTGTTTATGTATGCCATCATCTCTCTATGTTCATCTTAACTAAGTGAATCAAGGATAAAGGTAGAATTCATTGATGTTGCAGTGCTCTACCTAGGGTTTGTTTAGTTATTTATGTTTTCAGTTGTTTGAAGAGGATCCCTGAGACTTTCATGCCCTCTCCAACTCCTCACAAGTATTAAAGCTCTCCATATCACTCAATTTGAAGTACTAAACCATTTGCCTACCTCGCCCCATAGAGATCTCCGCAAGACTGTGTCCATTCCCTGGACCCAAATCTGCCTTTCACATTTGTGCCAGCAAACCAAAATTAAATTCAATCAAACTCCTATGAGCATATACCTAGCCTAAAATCAATCTTCACATTAGTCATCTCAAGCCTAATTGGCCATCTTTTCCTGAGATTGACAAGGAGAGAGCCTTCTCCTGACCTGGTAGGGCTAGCTACCAGGTTAAGCGTGGTTTGATGTTACCCTAGATCCTGCCTTTCTCAGCCTGAGGTAGACTTAGGCCCTAACATAAACCTAGGTCCAAAATGACCTGATCCATTTCATACTCTCCTATCTGTGCAGTTAGTCTCATCTCCCGTCCCATCCTTGTTTTATGCTTGCCAATATTTTGTACTATACGCAGCTCATCTAGTGCGGTTCCAGTGCATCTATTGATGAGTTCCTGTAATCCTTTCACATCCTTACTGTTGTGCGGCAACTTCATACAGGTTTCCAAGGAAGTTGTGAGCATAGAGGGGTCCATCTCTTGCTCAAGCTTATCCTTTCTTCCTGAGGTGGAGGCGTCAGTGAATCTCTTCTTAGCTTCCATGAAGGTTTCACGTGCGCGCTCCAAACCGAACTCAGCCTCCTTCGCCAGACCTTTGCAGACCCATGCACCATCGTCTAGCTGTTTCCCTTTGTCATCTCCCGTCACAATTCCACTTCTGAGCACTATATTTATGTTGGATCTTCTTTGCACGACTCAGACCTCATCATCTACAGGTTCTAAGTTGGCGAAGGTGGTAGCACCCCTTTGTCACGTATCCTAGCTATCAGCGTAGGACAGTATTCTGTTTCATGATCAAACAATGTGAAATACTTGCACGAGGGACGTGTTGGGTTAGTGAAATCACGGGCATAGTGTCCTGGTCCCCCGAAATTGTAGCAGATCAACTGTCCTCGACCTCTGCCAGGTCCTCCTCCGCCTCAGCCTTGTCTGTGTCCCTGAAATCATGTCCACGCCATCCCTGCGCTTTGGTTAGGGGCCCACGTTTCGGCCTGAACCCTATAGGCAGGAGTTCTATCCATCATCAGTTCATAACTCCTACAATTACACTCATCATGCCCTACCAATCTACAAAAGTTGCAGAATAGCTATTGCGGTGTTTGTACATACTTCTGCAACATATGACAGTTATCCGTGGTATGTTTTCCTGCTACCTGATAGATAGCGCACCATAATGCAGGCCCTGTGCTAGGTCCTGCTTGAACTTCTGGCCTTAAAGGCATCGGTCCTCCTCCTGCAATATAGTTTGCAAATACTGAGCAATGGTCTTTGTCATGACCCTGACTCTGGCATTTTAGGCACCATACTTCCTTGTGTACCTCTGGTTGAGTCGTACTGTCCTGCTTCAGACTTTGCATCTCAAGGCATAGATTCTTTAGCTCTGCATGGATCTGCTGAACTCCTAGATTAGGATCTTACATCGGAGTTTCATGTAGTCTCATGGAAATCTCCAAGGCCTTGGCCTGAGTTGTTATCTTCTGCTGCGACATCGCATTCCTTAAGTGGGGTAGTAGCGAGGCCACAAACCACTCACAATGCTATCCATCTATCAAATTCATGTTGGCTTCACGGATTGTACATTTTAGCCTCTAATCTAGTTCCCAAGGCATCTCACTTAGTTGCATCGTGATCTCTTTGAATCCCACAATCAACTGCGCCTCCGATTTAGGCCTACTAAATTCCCTATTTAGTGTTGTCTAGATGTCTGCCACTCCAGCATTCGGGTTATCATTCGAGTACTTGATATACCAGGTTAGTGCGCGATCTTGTAGGGCACTAACCAATGTCGCCTTCTTTATATGATCATCTGTAACACCTTGTGCTTCCCATACAACTTTCACAATGAACCAAAATTGGTTCGGGTCCTCATTTCCCAAGCCTTTGAACAAAGGCAGCTTTACTACATTTTCCATACTGAACTGGGGTGGAGGCAGAGGTGGTACGGGTGAAGTTGGGGGTGATGGTGGTGAAGTTGGAGGTGGTGTGGGTGGAGGTGGTATTCGTGGGAATCCTTGCCTTATTATCTTAATAGAACTTCATAGAGAAACCTTCGCTATCCCTTCCTCATCACCTCGCAGAGGTGAAATCAATGGAATATACTCCAAACCCTATTGTCCTTTGTTCCTATAATTTTTTCCGCTTTGTGTAGCTCCAAACATCAAGGTAGTTGCATGACACGTTTTTCACACAATAGCATTTTAATCCAAGTTTTCAAGGATTTCACGTACTTACCTCATGGTCCTTTGAAAAAGCACCACTCTTCCTCGTTGTAGCTGACTGAGGTGTTGACCATGAATTCAATCACAAATCCTCCAATGACGCGATCGAGCCAATGATCGATAACACAGGCAATCTTATCCTTTGATTCTTCCAACATTCACACTAGCTCTGGGGTCCATGCAATAGGACCGTCAAGTTTCCACCTTCCTTGGCTATATTCTAGCTTCACATCCACTCGTATAGCTCAATAGGGAAGGAGCAGAAAAATATCTCGTGGATCTCTATATCCAAGTATCTATCCAACCACTATTCCTTTGTCAGTTGCGGATTTCTATTCTCTTGTGCCACAAATTCGTGGACCTTTCTATCCAACCAGTCTCTAATCTCCTTCTTAGTTGGATTACAATGATACGACATCACACATCTCTTATGCAGATTCTGGTCTCGGCAATGGAACCATTTGTTGGCTTGATGGGGCCTGACCTAGGTTCAGCATTAATTAGCCAAACAAATCCCTACACCACTGGCCCTTTTGGCATCAACGCGCAGAGCGCGGACTGAAGTCTCACCTGAAGTAGTATGGGGGGATGCTAGAACCAAGTTTCCACACCCTAACATGGTCATGATGTCATTTAATTCCCTTTATCCCTGCCTTCGTAGGTTGCTTCACTCTAGGGCTTGCAATTCAAACTATGTGTTTCGTTCTTCAATACCTCTGCGAAAGGATACGATTGTCCTTCATGTAGCCCAAGCCTACTGCTCAGGTACTTTCATGCTATTGTGGTAGCGTGCCGTACAAATTCCGTAATTAATCTAAGTGTCTTGCTTAGCTTATCAAACAATTATAGTTATCCCTGCGTAAACAGATATTCATAAATGCGTTCAATTATTCAATGTAATTGCATTCATTCGCGCACCATATAAGCATAATAAAGGAAATTCATACATAACATATCAAGATGTGCTAACAGAAGAAAGACACAGAAATTGCAGACTATCTTTCTTTATTAATATCTTCCAAGTCGTTACAACCTTTGTCTGCCCTGCGCACACAACTTCAAGGGTCCACGCACTCAGTTGCGGACTTCTACCCTAGGCCTCTGTGCACTCAGCTGCAGATCCTTTTACCTATGCTACAACCCAAGACTTAGACTTCTTGCTCTAAAGCTATGATTCTATTACATCATCCATTACTATCTATCTCTTCCAAACTACTTAGAGTTTAGCTCTTTTTATACAATCCCATGGTCCGCGAACCATGGGTAGTTCTCTTACAGCCGACTTTACTTTTACAAATATAAGGGCGGACTACCCTTTATGACACATAACACCTTCGCACTCTGCAACCACAAATTGCGGAGTCTTTACAATAATATTACAAAAATTGACTTAAACCTAGGCTTTTAGCCCCAAAACTGCCCTTGGGGGATCCCGCTCCCAACAATATGATAAAACAAAATTTGATAACACTTGTTAGTTTTATAAAAAATGAAGAAAATTGTTTTTCTAGAGCTTTTAGAAGTGACTTCAATGCTAACATACCTAAAATTAATCAAACCTTAATCATGCTCATTAGTTTTAGAATAAACAAAGAAAATTGCTTTCAATGAGCTTTTAGAAATGAGTTCAGAGCTAGCGGGCCTACATAAAATGCAACGGAGGCCATAATTCATCTAAGCAACAAATTGACATCAAAGTTTTTAAACAACATTTTATTTTTATCCATTTTAATGGTATTCATTTTCCACTAATCGTTATCAATCTAGCTAGTATTGATTTGCCTAATTTGCAATAAAAAAAGATTGTTCCAATATCGGTTTCTAAAAACCATATCCACTTTTCTTGAATTCCCACTCAAGATAGTCCAATTCATATGATTGATTTTCATCATTGTTGCATTTGGCATGCTTTGGAAATCAAGATCAACATAATGTTGGGGATATTTTAACAGTCCTATTTAATAAAAAATTAACTTTCATAGAAAACTAAGCTAAAAAAAGAAGTAAACAGCGGGAAAATGTTACCAAGTTTTCTTTTTCGAATTTCATATCATATAGTCATATTCAACCTATTAAATTTGTTGAAAACGCAGTAAGACAGTCTCAATTTTGAATTTGCCAATCAAATTGATGAAATTTGAAATTCCACATCAGCAAATAACTTGGAGGAGTTAATTGAGGTGACATGGCTCTTGTCACTAAGTTAAGAACACTCAATTCGAGTTAATGAGTTGAAGTTCAGTTTGCTTGAGTTGATTCCAAAAAAATAGGAGTTTAACTCAATTAATTCTAGTTAATGAGTTGAAGTTCAGTTTGCTTGAGTTGATTCCCAAAAAATAGGAGTTTAAATCAATTAATTCAAGTTAGGGGCATGTAGTTCAGTTGTGTGAAGTGATTAATAAATTTTAGGAGACTAATTTGAGTTAATTTTAGTTGTAGCAATTTAATTAAGTTAAATTGAGTTATGGTCGGTTAAACTAGTTCTAACTGTTGGAGGAACTAGTGGAAGATCAAGTTGTGGAAGTGGAACTTCAACCACACTCAGTGATCAACTAGTTAACTAATCAATCAGCCTAAATTAGCTCATGCATGTAGAGAATTTGTGTTATCCAGTTGATACGGAGATTCTGAGGAAATGTACTATCAGTTGTAGACTATTCCAATGTGTACAGGTGGTGCATGTTGTCAAAGGAAGAGCCTAGAGGAATGGCGCAATCCAATTGAGGGAATTTCCTAATTAATAGGGTATAATTTCCTCAAGGAACAATGCAAGGAAATAGGAGCATGGATGGATGGAAAATTGGCTAAGTGTTGGCCAGAGTTACTCAGTCAAGCAGAGGGATAGACTATACACTTGCAGGCTATGCTCAAGCTTGAGCAAGCATGTGTATTCATCTTTATTATTTGATTAATGAAATATAGATAGGAAGGGTTTTGGAGTAGTTGCTTTCCCCTAGATAAATCTTTGCACATGTGTGATGTTTCCTTTTGCATGTCTATGATTTGTGTTCTAGATTGTGAATTAACGTCCATAGAGCAGTAAAGTAGATTTGAGTCTTGTGATTTAGTAAATTTCATGAGAATTTTTGAATCTACAACCTAATTTCTACATGGTATCAGAGTTGGATTCAAAATAAAATAGGAAATTTGAATTTGGGTCTCATAGGTTCGAATTTGAAGATCAAGATAGCAAGATTTATTTACAGATGATAATATGGCTTTCAATGGACTATGGATAGAGTATGCCTTGGAAGGCACCTCAAATTTTGTTGCATGGAAGGAAAACATGGAGGCAGTATTTGATATCAATGGGTTGCTAGAATACATAAAGATAGATGTTGCAAAATCTCAAGCATCTGATGTTCAAAACCTTACTCAGTGGAAGAAAGATGTATCCAAGGCAAGGAGAATCATCTTGGAGGGAGTACGGGATCATATTGTCTTGAATCTCCATGGAAAAGAAACATCATTCATGATGTGTAAAGAATTGACCGAATTGTTCAAGAATATAAGTGACCACAGGAAGTTGGCACTCAAGGATAAACTTTGAAGTATCAAGATGCAGAAGAATGACACAATTCTACAGTATCTGAGCAAGTTTACACAATGTCGTAATGAACTTGGCGGGGTTGGTGTTAATGTCCTTGAAGAAGACTTGGTAGCTATAGCCCTTTTGGGCTTTCCCATGAGCTTGCATAGTTATCAAGATTCGGTGAATGGGAGGGAGAAACTACTGATTTGGGAGTGCTTATGGTCTGACCTGGTACAGGAGGAAATAAGGCAAAATACCAGAGATGGAACCTCATCCAAAGAAGAGGAAGATGAATTTGCATTAGTCAATAAACGAATGAAGGCCAAGGGAAAGAATTCCCAAGGTGAAGTTGAATCCAGTCAAGGGGGAAAAAATAAATACTTGTCCAAAATTAAGTGTTTCAATTGTCATGAATTCAGGCACTATGCCATGAAGTGTCCACACAAGAAGGCAAGCAAGAAAGATCCTGCAATAGCAGTAGCAGGTGAAGCTTTGGCTTCATAGTTAAATCTTGACTTCACTCTCATTGCATACATGGCAAGCACATTGATGGGGAGTGTGTGCTACTTGGGCAGTGGCCTCATTCAACATGACGGGGAATATATATTTTCTCAATGACTTGGAGGAGAAAGATCTCCATATGAACATTGATTTTGGAGACGAAGAAAGTTACAGTACAGTCAGGATTGGTACAATCACCTTTCGGAGGGAGTCGGGCTACCCTCTCACACTCAAGGATGTCATGTTCATTCCAAGACTAAAGAAAAATCTCCTCTCTATTACAGTTTTGGAAGACCATGGGTATGATGTGGTCTTCAGCAAAGGGAAAGAATTCCAGAGACACATAGCCACGAGGCAGGTGAAACAAATCGATGCTCGATTCAAGAACCTATATTCACTTAAGGTATAAGATGAATACAAAGCCTTTAGGAGAAATGCAAAGACTAGAGATATGGTGGTTGAGAGATGGCATGCTATACCTCTCAACATGTAGCCTCAAAAGAAGCCTCAGGAAGTTGTGGAGCAGCCACAAATGGAGAGGTAGAGAGGAGGAAGTGTGGAGACATTCACTAAAAACCTCTAGTAACGGGACAGTTTGATCCAAGTGGGCAGAGGGAGCACATGCATCTATACCTCCAAGAGCGAGGCGGATCAATGTATATCCTTAGTCCAAGAGTTGCAGAAATTTGGGCAAGGTCCATTGAGGCGTTTTCCTCATGGATCATTACCTTGCTATGGGGGGCCATGGTATTTAGTAACAAGAGGATAAGTGTTAGTCATATACTGAGGAGTGCATGGGATTGTTATCAGCAAAGAAAGAGGTGCAGTAGCAGAGTCAGCAACAGCATAGTTTTCTCAATAGACAGTTGCATACACAGAGTATTCTTTGGTTTTTTTAATGCTTCTCAGTTGCAGGTGTTGCAGGAGCAGCAACAACGGTGAGAGGTGTTACATGCAATACATTCCACAGGTGTAAGATAGGGGTGGTTGATAATCCATTTCTTGCTGAGAGGGAGCGTTGAAAATGTAGCAAGAAAATATCAATTTTGATTTTGCCTTAATCAAATTGAGGAAATTCGAAATTCCTCATCAGCAGAGAACTTGGAGGAGTTAACTGAGGTGGCATGGCTCTTGTCACTCAGTTAAGAACACTCAATTTGAGTTAAAGAGTTGAATTTTAGTTTGCTTGTGTTGGTTCCTAAAAAATAGGAGTCTACCTCAGTTACTTCAAGTTAGGGGCATGAATTTCAGATGTGTGCAGTGATTCCTACATTTTAGGAGCCTAGGTTGAGTTAATTTCAATTCTAGCAATTTAATTCAGTTAAATTGAGTTATGGTCAGTTAAACTAGTTCTAACTATTGGAGGAACTAGTGGAAGGTCAAGATGTGGAAGTCGAACTTCAACCACACTCAGTGATCAACAAGTTAACTAATCAATCATCCTAAATTAGCTCATGCATGCAGAGAATTCAAGTTACCCAGTTGAGATGGAGATTCCAAGGCAATGTACTATCAGTGGTAGACTATTCCAATGTATACAGGTGGTGCATGCAGTTAGAGGAAGATCTTGGGGGAGTTGTGCAATCCAATTGAGGGAATTTCCTAATTAAAAGGGGTTAATTTCCTCAAGGAACAATGTAGGGAAATAGGAGCTTGGAGGGCTTGAAAATGTTGGAAATACTGAGAGGGGAGGTGAATCAGTATTTCTTATTTTTTAATTGTTCTAGTGATTGCCAAAAGCATATATAGATATGTATATGTATACACAGAACACAAAAATCAACAGCTGGAATAAATGCTTTTATTAAAACTCAAGACAATGCAATGAAATAAATACAATATAAGTATATATCTGACTGTGAATAGTTTCCAAGCTCCAACTTGGACTTCAGTGAGGCTCCAACCTCCATAGCACCATCTCTGTTTTGAGTGGTTCTGCACTTAGGAGCACCTACCCCTAATGACTTTGGTCCTGTTCAGTTCTGAGGCTCCAACCTCTTGGGCTCCAACCCAACCTAGGTATAAACTATTATACTGCTACACTCTATTCAGCTGAGGTTCTCTCACTCCTACTCTCCTGCCTCTACTACTTCTGTTGCCTCTACAGCCTCTGCTGCTTCTGCTACCTCTTTTGCCTCTGCTGCTTCTACTACCTCACACTCTGGTTCTTCACCATGACAACAGCACCAACAGTTCTCTGTTTTTACTATTTTATACATTCCCATGCCTTTGTCCATTCGTTTCTACTTTCTCGCTGGCTCTTTTTCAACTTACAAACTAAGTCCTTTCCTGCTGTTAGATCAAAACCTTATGGCTGCTCCATGTATACTTCCTCCTCGAGTTCCCCATTTAGAAATGTTTATTTCATGTCCATTTGATAGATTTTGAATCCTTTTGAGCAAGCAAATGCCAAGAACATCCTGATAGCTTCCATACTGGCCACTGGTGCAAATGTCTCTTCAAAATCAATTCCTTCAATTTGTGAATAGCCTTTGCAGACAAGTCTTGCCTTGTTTCTGATAACCTGTCCTTCCTCATTCATTTTATTTTTGAACACCCATTTGGTTCCTATTATGTTTTTGTCCTTTGGACGAGATACCAGCTCCCATGTCTTGTTCTTCTCAACTTGGGTCATTTCTTCTTCCATGGCTTTTACCCAATGAGGATCCTTACTTGATTCTGAAAATGTTTCTAGTTGTATCATAGATAGGAGGGCAATGACTTTTCTCTTGGGTGTGATTGTTATCCTTCTTTGGGTCTACACACCTTCATCTTTATCGCCAATGATCTGCTCTTCTGGATGATGTCTTTGGACATACTTCATCTTTGAAGGGGTATTAGGTGGTTCTCTTTCCTCTTCTTCTTCTTCTTCTTCCTCATCTACTACTTCTTCTTTAGTTTCTTCTTCTTCAATGAGAGAGTCATCTTCATGTTCTTCAATTTCCCTTTCTGGAAGATCTTCATCAACCTTTACATCAATGCTTTCCACTATTTTCTTCAGTCGATAATTGTAGCACTTGTAAGCCTTGCTCCGTGTAGAGTATCCAAGAAATATCCCTTCATCAACCCGAGAATCAAACTTTCTGGGTGAGCCATCATTTATTTTTATGAAGCACTTGCTTCCAAAGATCTTGAAGTACTTCACCGAAGCAGGTCTTCCTTTCCATAGCTCATAAGGAGTTTTTTCACAATTTGGTCTTAATTGAGTTCGATTCAGTGTATAGACAGCTGTCCCTACTGCTTCTCTCCAGAATTTAGGTTGTAAGTCTGCTGCTAATAGCATAGTTCTTGCCATTTCTTGGACTGTTCGGTTTCTTCTTTCAACTACCCCATTTTGCTGAGGTGTTCTGGCAGCCGAGAATTCCCTTTTAATTCCATGAATATTACAGAACTCACTAAACTCGTTTGATGTGAATTCTCCTCCTCTGTCTGTTCTGAGGCACGTAATTTTTGAATCTTTTTCATTTTCTACAAGGACTTTTAGATTCTTAAAACACTCAAAAGTTTCAGATTTATACTTTATGAAATATATCCACATCATTCTAGTATAATCATCAACAAATAACACAAAGTACCTTTCTCCTTGGAGTGCTTGATTTCTAGTTGGCCCACACACATCAGCATGGATGATCTCTAAGGGCTTCGATGTAGAGAGCTCCTTTGTCTTGTGGTTGATTCTGGTCTGCTTTCCATGTTGACATGGACCACATACTGCTTGATTTGGTTTGAACAACCTTGGGATGTCTCGTACAGCTTTGATCTTGCTGATATTGATCAGATTTTCGAAGCTTGTATGTCCAAGTCACTTGTGCCACAACCAACTCTCATCTGTCTGACTCAAGTAGCATTTATTTTCTTGAATCTTGTTCAGAATGTAAATTTTGTTTGGTGTTCTCACCCCTTTTGCCACAAGTTTCCCTGAGGCAGAGTTCCTTATTTCACAGTCTTTGGTGCTAAAAACAACCTTATGTCCTTGATCACAGATTTGGCTGACACTCAGGAGGTTTTATTTGAGTCCGTCAACCAACAGAGCATCTTGAGCTTCCTTTTCCATTGATCAGAGTAACTGTTCCTTTTCCTGCAATTCTGCCAGATCCACTTCCAAAGGACACATTCCCTTCCTTTTTTCTCAATGAGACAAACTTCCTTCTGTCTCCTGTCATGTGTCTGGAGCACCCACTATCTACAAACCATTGGTTCCCATTATTTTGAGCATATAGAGCCAAGCCGCATTTGTCCATGCTGGAGTTCTTGCTACTCATCTTTCTTCCTTTGAGTGGGCAGTCTTGTTCATAGTGTCCATTATTGTAGCAGAAAGAGCAAATCAGATCAAATTTGGTCAAGGGATCAAATGAATTGAAGGTTTTGATTTGTCCCTGCCTTTTGGGGGCATATGAGTTGATTATTTGGTCCTTTAGCTTTGTCTTTTCACTTCTGCGAGCCATACAATGTCTGGCTTGATGACCGAAGTTTTTACAGTGAAAGCAGTGTCCAAGAAAGATGGTTTTGTACTTGTTGAAGCAACCACGGTTTGAGTCGATTTCCTTCCTGGGAATTACTCCTCCCTCGTTCTTTGGATTTGCGATGGGCCCTTGGTGGAGTACATGTTTGTATTTGCTGTAGTGTCCATGATTCGACTCCACATTCTTCTTTGGAGTAATTCTCTCTTCATTCTTGGGATCTGGGATGCACTTTTGATAACATACTTTTTCATCTTTTGGATTGCAAGAAAGTGCATCGGCATAGCTTTTCGCACTATTCTTAGTGCTTGAGGATTCTCCTTTGAAACCTATTCCAAACTTGTCATGTTGAGGTTTTTGATTTTTCAGAATAGTCTCAAGTATTTGAGAGCTTTTACAACCCTTTTTAATTTGCTCCAACTCCTTTCTCAGAGACACTATTTCGGCCTCACGTTCTTCACAAGTCTCTTCTTTTTCTTTAAGCTTTGCTTCCAAGAGATCTTCTCTCCTTCTTATTTCCTCATTTTTCACTTTGAGAGAAATGATTTTGTTCCGTAGTTTCTCATTTTCTTCAATGGCGCTTATTAACAGTTCATCTACATTTCCCTCCAGCCCTGAGTCATCATCATTTGCGAGTGCCATGAATAATGTTTCTTGGCTTTCATCATGATCACTTTCCTCATCTGATTTCTTTTTGATGACCATAAACTCATCCTCATTAGACTCATCTTGCTTGGAGAAGAAGTTTTTCTTATTGAACCCTTTCTTTTTGTGTGCCATTCTTTTAGAATTTCCTTCATCATCACTGTCATGTTTATGAGGACATATTGTTGCATAATGACCTATTTTACCACATTTAAAATAGATAAGAGGATGCTTGCCTTTAAGCTTAGATCCTCTTTTCATCTTTCGTACAAATTGAGCCAATTCGGATTCCACATCTGACTCATCACTACAGTCATTCCTTTATTTCCCCTTCTTTGACTTTGAGGCCTTGAATGCTGCATCTTTGGAGCTTGGGCCACCTTTCCTCATTTCATAGGCAGTGAGAATTCCATGGAGTTCATCCATTTTGAGGGTATCTAGATCCTTTGCTTCTTCTATAGCGCTTATTTTGGAGTCAAATCTGTCTGGAAGAGACCGTAATACCTTTTGACCAATGGTACTTTCTTCAACTTTTTTGTCCAATCCTTTCAGGAAATTTACCACTTCAGCTACTCGAAGGAGGTATGCTGCAATATCTTCTTCATCTTCCATCCTCAAACTTTCAAATTGTCTTCTGTGAGTTTGAATCTTTGCCTTTTTTACTTTTGAGTCTCCATCGTACAAGCCAACTAGCTTCTCCCACATTTCTTTGGCAGAGGTACGGTGCATGATTTTTGTAAACTCAGAATCAGTGATTCCACTAGTGATGGAGTTCATGGCCTTTGCATTTGTGATGTAGGCTTTCCTCTCGTCTGGGTCTGTTGGAAGAGTGGAAGTCGTTTGGTATTCATTTTGAACAAAATTCCAGACTTCAGGTCCAAGGGACATTAAGTAGTAGGTCATTCTTTTCTTCCAGAAACCAAAGTTAGTGCCATCGAACAAAGGAGGTCTTCCTAATGCTTCGTGATTTCTCATCATGGTTGCGGATCCTTCTTCAAGTTGTTAGGCTAGTATGAAGAAGTTGGCTTTGATACCAATTGTTGGAAATACTGAGGGGGGGGTGAATCAGTATTTTTTATTTTTTAATTGTTCTAGTGATTGCCAAAAGCATATATAGATATGTATATGTATACACAGAACACAGAAATCAACAGTTGGAATAAATGATTTTATTAAAACTCAAGAAAATGAAATGAAATAAATACAATATAAGTATATATTTGACTGTGAATACTTTCCAAGCTCCAACTTGGACTTCAATGAGGCTCCAACCTCCAGAGCACCAACTCTGTTTTGCAGTGGTTCTGCATTTAGGAGCACCTACCCCTAATTACTTTGGTCTTGTTCAGTTCTGAGGCTCCAACCTCTTGGGCTCCAACCCAACCTGGGTATAAATTGGTATACTGCTACACTCTATTCAGCTGAGGTTCTCTCACTCCTACTCTCCTGCCTCTGTTGCTTCTGCTTCCTCTACAACCTCTGCTGCTTCTGCTACCTCTTTTGCCTCTACTGCTTCTACTACCTCACACTCTGGTTCTTCACCACAACAACAGCACCAACAATTCTCTGTTTTTACTGTTTTATACATTCCCATGCCTTTGTCCATTCATTTCCACTTTCTTGCTGGCTCTTTGGCTTCCTCCTCGCCTGCTTCAGCTTCCTCACCACTGGCTTGTCTGTCACTGTAGCTTCCTCTGTCTCATCGTGCTCACAGGACACGTTAATTCATAAGAGAGTGCCAAATAATCCACAGAGAACACATCTTACTGGTTACGACTGTAACAACGCTCCTTTAACAATGATAGCACGCATAGACAGAGTTGGCATAGTTTAACGGACAGCCATGTCCCAATTGCAATCACAATCGCCTTGATTCAGCCTCTTGAACTATAGTTCAGGCCTCCTGAACTATCGGGAGCGTTAGTGTATTGCATTTCTAACTCCAAACCCTGCGAAGGCCAAATATCAATTACACAAGAAATATAAGAAAAAACAGGTGAAAGTGCTAAAGGGCGGACTTGAAGGATCATTTCACCCATATCTATACATATGTCAGGTCCGCAGTGAAATCGCAATCAGCAGTCGCAGCATATGGTCGATGGCCGATGGCCGATCCACCACTGGATGCGATATTGTATTAAACCAAGTTGTGATGTTGCATCGGGTCCGCAACGTTCATCGCAATTGGGGTGTTTCTCTTGGCGAAGGTCCGATGTGATATCGCTATTGGTGATCTCAATAGACCGCTTGACATATTGTAGCGCTCGCTTCCGAAGTGCCAATGCCATAATTGCTATCGGCGATCGCAAGTCACACGGGGTCAAGACTCATTGTTAACATAGATCCCTCATAGCGATGCGATGTGCCAGACCCGATAGGATCCCAAATCTTTCATGCATATATTTTCAAGTCCGCCTCCGATAGTGTTAAACGCATCTATGTAAGGTTTTGGCCTTTGATAGCGTATTTGCCGGGGATGCATAGTTTTGCCCACCGATAGTGTTAAGCCTATATATATGGGCTTTCTCTCCGTTGATAGTGTTAAAGCATGCATACATGGGTTTTACCGGCCCGATAACGTAACTAGATATATCTATGTGAGTTCTACCCCCGATGGCTCCCGATAACTCTGTTTGCTTCCTCTGTGGCTCTAACGGCTCTGTTTGCTGTTAAATGCATATACAGGTCTTGCTACCTTCATTTCTCCAATGGCTCTTGATAGCTATTACCTGCATGCATATAATCTCTCTGATGACTCATTTTCATGCCTCCATTGGCTCTGTCTACTCTTTCCACTGTTTTCTCCTCTAGTGGCTCTGTCTCCTCCTCTTGGCTCCGATAACTCTGTGTGCTCCTCTTAGCTCTGTCTACTCCTTGAATATTGCCATATTGACATCAACGACAATCTGTGTCCAATAGAAAATTGGCTAAGTGTTGGCCAAAGTCAGTCATTCAGGAAGAGGGATAGACTATACACTTATAGGTTATGCTCATGCTTGAGCAAGCATATGTATTCATCTTTATTCTTTGATTAATGCAATACAACTAGGAAGGGGTTTTGAGTAGTTGCTTTCCCCTAGATAAATATTTGTGCATGTGTGATGTTTCATTTTGCATGTCTATGACTTGTGTTCTACATTTTGAATTAATGTCTGTAGAGTAGTAGAGTAGCTTCGAGACTTGTGATTTAGTAAATTTCATAAGCAGTTTCGAATCTACAACCTAATTTCTACAAAATTTTCTCAAGTTTTATGCTGTAATAATTACTTAAAATGTTAGGGTCCCACCCTAATCCCCTTATTCATGTAGTAGGATCGAGTCATAGTTATAGTTAAGTAAGGAGTCAATAAATCCCATATTAATAATTGTAAGTGGTTAACCCGCAATTAATGACGGGACCACAGTTAGTTGCAAATGGGCCATGGTATTAGATAGATGGTATTAATAATAACCATGGTATTGCATGTATGAGTCATATATAAAGGATAGAGACTCCCTGCGAGGAGCATTGTGTCTTATTTTGTAATCGAGCTCTGCTCTATTGGAGGTTGCCCCCTCGAAGAGGCAAGTGAACATTGCTTTTTGAATAATAAAATACTTGTTGTTGTTTCTCACTATTCTATGTTCTGGGTATATTTCTTCGCATATTCTGTATTCCAGTATCGTCTTGCAGGTTAAGAGCATAACAAGTGGTATCAAAGCCCTTTCCAGGGCCGGTGGGATCTCCATTTCTTAGCAAAAAAAATTTGGCTAGAGACGTTTTCCGGCGTCTTTAAACCACAAGATTTGTCATTGAGCACATAAACCTGCGGATTTGGGGAGGCATGCACGCAAGAAATACAAGAGGTGGTCACACTTGTTGGACTCCCTTGTAACCCCTGTGGGTACCCCTTCGAGTAGTAGCGCATTAGACAGAACCGCGCACGGACTGTCTTCCAAGTACCCTCTGGGTATATCGGAAGCCCCCTAGCTCATTTAAAACCTCGCCATAGATAAACCGTCGGCTGTCTTTTTGCTACAGTACAGTGAGAACAACACTCAGAGAGATTACTTGCCTATACGATAGGGTAGTCGGGTTGTACGGCTAAGGGTACGGTTGATCCTCCTTAGTTAGAGCCTTGAAACATTGGGCGAGTACTACTGTCAGACCCTTATGTATATTGCGATCTGTAGCACCTAACACTCCTCGAGACCATAGTTCCCTTTTCTATCTCGGGATCATGCATAATCTCTGCCAGATCAGATCTCGCAAGTGGGGTTGCAGCAGCAGCAAACATCAATACCGTAGTTCCGAGTTAGTATACCAGCCTTTCCAATCCATCAGATCCACAGCAGCAGTCGGTGCCACCGCTCAGAGCTATCCGATCATCCATCCAAATCTCTCATATCCACCAGATCTGAGTAGTGGTGTGGGGTTCCTATACCAGGGCGTGATTTTCGCAGGACTTTTGGCAGCATTGACATTTTGGGGATTCGGCCACTGCAATATTCCTAAGCAAGGAGTAAAACTCCGTTAGGAGTTTTCAGAAAAAGTCTGAGACCCCCCGGGGCGCTTATTGGTGATCTATCCCATAAGAATCAGGACAACAAGCTGAGCAAGGTGGTACCATTCAATTGTTAGTGAAAAAAAATTCGGGCGGTCCCAAATTTCAAGCACATCGGATCGGTGCATGGTAGAAACTAGAGCGCAAGCTATGGCCAATGAGAAGATTGACAAACTTGAACAATCCTTGCAAACCATCCAAGCTCGGCTTGACAGACTAACTGACACACTCTTTAAGGGCAAAGAGGAAGCCCGCGAGGAGGCGTATATTGGCAATGGACATAGTGAGGGTGAGTCTAGCTGCTCTCTTCACCTCTGGGACACCCACCAACAATCTCGTCCGTGACCTCCCAAGCTGGATATGCATAAATTTGATGGTACTCACCCAGCCACATGGATAGCACAAATGGAGTAGTATTTCAATCTGAATAACATCTTAGATAATGAGACTTAGCTTATGGTGGGGAGCATGTACTTGGACAATCAAAGATGGCAATGGTGGGAATGGCATCAACGTTGCAATGGAAGTTTTCTGACTTGGGCCACCTTCAAAAAAGCTCTTACAGAGCGCTTTGACCAGGAATCTTCTTTTTTGGGTCATCTCACTAAGCTCCGACAGACTGGCACAGTGGATGAATATGTTACAGCCTTTGAAGCCTTAGCTTTCCGCACTACAGATCTCTCAGATGCGTTCTACATGGAATGTTTCATCAGCGGTCTTAAAGAGTCCATACAGGCCAACGCCCGACTACACCACCCTCCCACATGGTCGGAGGCTTGCAAGGTAGCTCGTAATGTGGAACGTGCGTTAGCAGCCCAGTCCATTCGCCCAAATTTCACCGCCAAGGGTCGCCCCCCACAGGCTCACAGCACGACTCAAACACTTAAGGTTCAAAAGGTGTCACCTGCAGAAATGGCCGAAAGAAGAAAACAGGGATTATGTTACTGTTGTGATGAAAAATACTCCCCAGGTCATAAATGCAAGGAGCCTAAATTTTTCCAAATTGATGCCACTGATTGCAGCTCATCGAAGGAAGCCCCATCAGTTGAGGAACCGGAGGAGGTAGAAGAAGACAACCACAAGGACAATGTCCCTGACGAACCAGTTATTTCACTGCATGCTTTGGCAGGGATTTCTTCACCTCAAACTCTCAAAATCAGAGGTTTTATTAAACATCTCCCAGTAGTAGTCTTGATTGATAGTGGAAGTACACATAATTTCATCCATCAAAAAGTCGCGGAAGCAGTGCACTGTTTTGTACGAGCAGTTTCTAACTTCCAAGTCCAAATTGCAGATGGGGGACTAATGAAATGTGAAGGTTGCTGTGAAAATGTCAAACTTCAAATGGGGGATTATCAGTTGAAGACCCACATGTTTACCATACACATGGGAGGGTGCGACATTGTCCTCGGTGCTGAATGGCTTCGTACTCTTGGGTTAATCACAATGGATTTTCAGGAGTTATATATGAGCTTTAAGCAGAACAACTCCACATATACCCTCCGTGGACTCCAGGCGGGAGCTCCCTTTATCATCAGCTCACATAGGATGGAAAAATTGCTAAAAAAGGGCCATCATAGAGTTATCGCTCAATTTAATGCCATCCAGGTCGTCGAACCTAATTCTCTGTCGCTTCATTCTAAGATGCAACAGATTTTAAATAACCATCTGCCAGTCTTTGACAAGCCTCATGAGCTTCCACCCTCGCGAGGGGAACATGATCATAGCATCACCTTGGTTCCGGGGCCCAACCACCAAATGTGCGCCCATACAGATATCCATTCACCCAAAAGAATGAAATAGAAAAAATAATCAAGGAACTTTTGGAAGCAGGCGTCATTCGTCCCAGCATTAGTCCTTATTCATCACCGGTGGTCATGGTGCTCAAGAAAGATGGGGAATGGCAGATGTGTTCAGACTTCAGGGCCCTCAATAAGTTGACAGTCAAAGATAAATTTCCCATCTCGGTTGTTGATGATTTGTTGGATGAACTCAATTGGGCTCAATTCTTCACTAAGTTGGATCTTCGCTCAGGCTACCACCAAATTCGCATGAAGGAAGTTGACATTCCAAAGACTGCTTTTAGAACTCATGAAGGCCATTATGAGTTCCTGGTCATGCTATTCGGTCTTTGTAATGCCCCATCTACTTTTCAGAGCCTTATGAACCACCTTCTCAAACCATATCTCAGGAAATTTGTCCTTGTCTTCTTCAATGACATCCTCATCTATAGTTGCACTTGGGCCGGACATCTTCAGCATGTAGATCTGCTCTTGCAACTGCTCCGCAAGCATAAATTATTTGTTAAGATGTCCAAATGTTCTTTTGGCATGGAAGAAGTTGAGTATTTGGGCCACATTGTGGGGCGTGAAGGTGTCAAGGTGGACCCCAAAAAGATCCAGGCAATGCAGGATTGGCCTCAACCTAAGACCTTGAAGAGACTGAGAGGATTTTTGGGTATCACAGGCTATTATCGCAAAATTGTCTGCAATTATGGCCGCATTGAAAAGCCCCTCACTCAACTCCTTAAAAAAAATTCATTCTTCTGGAATGATGATGCACAACAGGCATTTACAGCTCTCAAAAATGCCATGTGTTCCACTCTAGTCTTAGCACTACCTGATTTCACCAAATCTTTTGTCGTTGAATGTGATGCTTCGGGTACGAATATTGGGACAGTCTTAATGCAAGAAGGTCGACCCTTAGCCTTCACAAGCCAACAACTAAGTGGGAGGAATCTAGGACAATCTACCTATGAGAAGGAAATGATGGCCATCCTACATGCAGTAGATACCTGGTGACCTTACTTACTGGGGCGACGTTTCCAAATCCGCACAGACCATCACAGTCTTAAATATTTTTTGGAGCAACGCCTATCCTCCCCACAACAAAATAAATGGCTAGCCCAAATGCTGGGATATGATTATGAGATCATTTACAAGAAAGGGCGCGAAATTAGTGTATCAGATGCATTATCTCACCAATTTGAGGAGGAAAGTACCCTGCTCGCAATTTCCCTTCCCATTCCAGAATGGATTGAAGAGGCTTGCAGGGAATGGTTTTCACATCCCGGGCTCTCCCAACTCATTACTCAATTGCAGGCGGATCCAAATTCCACCAAGGGCTACTCGTGGCAGGATGAGATTCTTCACTACAAGGACATAGTCGTAATATCACCAACATCCACCCTCAAAAGCCGCATTTTGGCAGAATTGCACTCATCCCCCACTGCAGGACATTTAGGCTTTCAGAAGACATATGCTCGCACTAGAAGATCATTTTTTTGGACAGGCATGAAAAAGGACATCCTTACTTTTGTAGCGGAATGCGATGTCTGTCAACGCCACAAAGGGGAGACAGTCAAAGCACCAAGCACATTACAACCGTTGCCCATCCCAACATCTATATGGACGGAGGTTTCTATGGATTTCATTACAGGTCTTCCAAAGTTGGGAAACAAGTCAGTCATCATGGTGGTTGTGGACCGACTTTCTAAGTATGCTCATTTCTGCGCCCTACCCCACCAGTTTACACCGACTTTGGTCGCTCAATCTTTCATGGATCAGATCTTCAAATTGCATGGCATGCCCACTTCTATTGTGTCTGATCGTGATCTGATCTTCCCCAGTAAATTTTGGCAGGAACTCTTCAGGCTACAAGGCACCCAACTAAAACTCAATACTTCCTATCATCCACAAATGGATGGTCAAACTGAGGTCGTCAACAAATGTCTGGAAACCTACCTTAGATGTTTCACTTCAGAAAAGCAACATCTATGGGTACAGTGGTTGCCTCTAGCTGAATGGTGGTATAACACCAACTATCATGCCACCACCAAAGTGACTCCCTATGAAGAAGTTTATGGTCAACTCCCTCCTTCCCCTACTTCTTATATCAAGGGATGCTCCAAGGTACAAGCAGTGGATCAACTCCTACAAAACCGCACAACCATGCTCGCCCATCTTAAAGAGAATCTTCATCAAGCTCAAAACCACATGAAGCAACAGGTAGATCAGCATCGCTCAGAGTGCCAATTTCAAGAAGGGGATCAGGTATTTTTGAGGTTGCAACCATATAAGCAAACTTCACTCAAAGACAAGGGTTGTCATAAACTATCTCCAAAATTCTACGGACCATATCAAGTACTTCAGCGCATTGGAGAAGTGGCCTACAAGCTAGGTTTTCCACCCACTGCAAAAATCCATCCAGTTTTCCATGTCTCATGCCTCAAGAAGTGATTGGGAACAATTGCAGAATTCAAACCAGTGTACCTGAAATGGATGAAGAAGGGTCAATCTGGCTCCAACCTGAACAGGTCCTAGACACACGAGAACGGCACCTGCGTGGCCGCATGATCAAGGAAGTCCTCGTCAAGTGGAAAGACACCTCTCCGGAAGATGCAACCTGGGAACCAGCCACTATTCTTCAGCGGTTTCCGCAGCTTCAGCCTTGAGGACAAGGCTATTCTTAAGGGGGAGGGCATGTTAGGGTCCCACCCTAACCCCCTTATTCATGTAGTAGGATCGAGTCATAGTTATAGTTAAGTAAGGAGTCAATAAAGCCCATATTAATAATTGTAAGTGGTTAACCCACAATTAATGACGGGACCACAATTAGTTGCAAATGGGCCATGGTATTAGATAGATGGTATTAATAAGAACCATGGTATTGATCCATGGTATTGCATATATGAGTCATATATAAAGGATAGAGACTCCCTGTGAGGAGCATTGTGTCTTATTTTGTAATTGAGCTCTGCTCTACTGGAGGTTGCCCCCTCGAAGAGGCAAGTGAACATTGCTTTCTAAATAATAAAATACTTCTTGTTGTTTCTCACTATTCTATGTTCTGGGTATATTTCTTCGCATATTATGTATTTCGGTATCGTCTTGCAGGTTAAGAGCATAACATAAAATAATGTAGAATTCAATTTCAATCACCCCGATAATTATTAATCAATAATAAATAGAATAATAAATAGTAATGCACAATAGAAGATAACCAAGCACAATGAGACACTGATATTTTTGGTCAAAGACCAGGGCAAAACCCCACAAGGGGGAAAACCCAGAATCAATTCCTTTTCTTCTTGGATATTCAATCAATGTTTAGCTGAGATACATAATCCAATTTGTACATCCATAAATAGTAAAATTCAACATTTGACTTTCAATTCAACCAATTCAAATCCAGCCAAATGAGAGAGAGAAAAGTCAACACTGATGAAAGATTATAATCTGCAATAGAGGGTCGAATTGTGGCCTATGGAAGCTCAGTCAACCTCAGTCAAATAGTCCTTGCACTTCTCAGTAAAATACCTTAGTCAAACCTTATGGTTAATGTAGAGAGAATGATTCGGTCAATGCAGCAAAATATTCCAGTCAAATATTATGCCTTCTAAAACAATCAAACCCTCAGTCAAACAGATACAAAGTCTTCTTGCAATTCTTGGTCAAAGGAGAGAGAGTTGATTGCGGTCAACCTTAGTTAACATGCCCATAACAAAAGTAAATATGAGGTCAAATGAAGTCAATGATTTCCTAAAATGCTTGTCCTCCAAGACAATCCAAAATCTCGGTCAAACGGATCCAAACAACCCTAGGTCAGCACAAGTCAAAGAGAGAAGAAAAGGTTGGTCAACGCAAAGAAAAAATCTCCTTTGACTACTTCGCACATGTGAGATATATCCTACAATTTTAGACCGAATTGATGTGTGATTGGATGTGCCAAATGAGCTCCAATGATGCCTCTATTTGTATGTGTCTTAGGAGATGAATTTTCACTTGTAGGGTCTACTTGGTCAAAGTCATTATTATGAATTTTCTCCATTATTTGCAAATGAAAATTTTGACCGAAGCTACCAATTTCAACACTCCCTCTCACTTAGGGGGTAATTTCTGATTGCACCATATATCTCATCTCAAATGTACATGTCTCAGCGTAAGGGAAGTTGATAGTTGCACCATCATCTCATCTCATCTCATTTCAGCTGAACAATGATGAAATTGATTCATAGAAGAACAATAAGAATGATCTACACTGACAATAGGGGAGATCGATTTACCACAACCAAGCCCATGGTAGTCATAAATTACCCTGGTAAAGATCACACACCTTATGTCCATTGACTGATCCTCACCCAACTTAATCCTCAACGATCAAGTGGTATAACACATGCATCCAACACTTAGGGAGATCAATTTACCACAAACAAGTCCATGGCATTCGTGTCTCACCTTGGTAAATATCACATAGGGCCTAAGTCTCCTCACCCACTAGACATATGTGTGGCAATCCCAACAAGCTTGACCATCTCAATGTGTCCCTTGGTCAATAATGACTCGAAGGTGACTTGAAGGTAGGATGCATGTTGTGGTATGTACTCAATCAATTCCATGCATCCATGGAGTACCCTCACACCCAGGAGCATCACTGCTCATCTCCCACCCCTCCACCAAGTCCATGGATAGTCAAAAGACTAGGGGAAGAGCATATGCTCAGTATTCTCAATCAACAATGTTCCCTCCCATGGAGGAATACATTCTCCAGCACTCTAAGTTTCTTTTAGAATAATAATAATTTTTCTTTCAGCAAAGTCTTGTTGAGAATGTTTGCAACCTACTCATCTGTCAATATATGTTGGAGCCTCACTGCTCCTCTCTGTACCATATCTCTAATATAATGATACTTGATCTCGATGTGCTTTGACCTGTCATGGAATATTTGATTCTCTATAAAGAGCTTCTGCAACTACATTACCTCACAGCTAGCCATACTAGCTGCAATATACTTTGCCTCAGCTATACTAAGAGTGACATATTTATGTTTCCTGCTCATCTAGGAAATCATGGTAGATCCCAAGCTAAAGAAACACCCTGATGTTCTGTTCCTTTCAACAACACTCCCAACCCAATTTGCATCTATATATCCATGCAGTCTCAAATTTTCACCAGAGGCATATCTGAGTCCATGATTTATTGTCTCATGTAAATATATCAACACATGTTTTGTGGTCACCTAGTGAGCATGCAAAGGTTTCACCATAAACTATCTCAATGTGTTAATAGAAAAACATATATTTGGTCTAGCGTTGACCAAGAAACATCAAAACCCTAATCAGCTGTGAATATATAGGATCCGTTATATCTGGTCCTGCAACTTCACCAGATAACTTCTTGAAGTTTTCCTCTATTGGTGTGGCCATGGATTTTTAATCCACCTTCCCAAATCTCTCCAAGAGGTTGAAAACATGTTTTCTTTGTCTGAGGAAAATCTCTCCAAGTTTTCTCTACACTTCTAAGTCCAAAAAATAGTGTAGCAACCCAAGACCTTTCATCTCAAATTCGGAGGCAAGCCCTCTTTTACACTAGGTGATCAAAGGCTCTTCTCCTATCATGAGCAAGTCATCAACATGAAAAAACAAAATAAAAGGCATACCTTGTATAACCTTCAATTAAAGGTTGGGATGGATATTACTTCTATTGAATTGAAGCTTCATCAGGTATCCATCGATCCGAGCATACTAAGCTCTGGAGGCTTGCTTCAGTCCATGGAAGGATTTTTTCAATCTACAAACATGGATTTCGCTATCATGTTGAGTTATCTACTCCAAGAAGGTGAAGAAGACTGCTCCAAAATGCTAAAGTATATGTTTTAGATTGATCCTGAGATGTCAAAAACCACATAAAAGTATAACCCTTACCCAATTACGAGTTGTGAACTTCTTTTTCTCCTACCTCAGGCTCATATTTCCTCTTGTATTGCTTCCTTGGACAAATTGGATGATCGAATGGAGGAAGAATTTATGCCACTATACAATGGCTTTCCCATATGTGAATCGATGTGTCTCTTGGTTAAGAGGCTGACTTGAGTTTATGTAGGCTAAAATGAGGAAAAAAGAATTTTTGGTCCTCTAACTTAAAAAATTAAAATCTCCTCAACAAATAGGAGCTATAGGGTGAGTGTATGCTCGTTGGAAAGGGCTTGAAGCCCTCTACAATTCTACTGTAATAACGTTTTAAATATGGTTTCCCCTTTGACATCAATAACAAGAATTTATACCAACACATTAATGCAACATATCATTGATATATTCAAGGCTTCTTTCATGTTCTAAAGTTGCCTCTAGGGGTTGAATATTTTTTTGCATCCAGTAATGTATCACAAAGCCATAAAGGTATCTTCCTAGAATAAAAAGTATCACAGGGAGGAGGATCTAAAGGGTCCAAGGGTGCCATGGGCTCAACTGGAAGGTCAAGCTCTGGCATGGATGCATTTGCATCTACAAACATAGTAACATCTCTTCTCTTAGTGCTAGCAGGGACAAGAGACTCCCTTGTGTTTTCAAGGGAAACATCTTCATCAAAGGTCACATCCCAATTGAACTCAATGTTCCACTATCCTAGAACTTATGTCATGAAAGCTTTATAATTTTTACAATAACCAACAAACATACCTTTCTTTCTTGAAGCCTCTAAAGTTTGACCTCTTCTCTTTCAGTACATGAATGTAGATAGGGAAACCAAATATTCTCAAGTGACCAACTTCTGGTTTCACACCTATAAAAACTTCTATAGGATTCTTGTCTTTCAAGGCCTGATGAGAGCTTCTATTTTGAACATATACGACAATATTTGTTGCTTCACCCCACAAAAACATAGGAATTATTTGCTCATGAATCACAGCTTTGGTTTCTTCCAATATGATAATGTTCTTCCTCTCATCAACTCCACTTTGTTGAGGGTTGTATGGAGCAATCACCTCCCTCTTAATCTTGGCTTCTTTACAAAATTATTTGAAGTCATTTGAAGTGTATTTTCCTCCATCTGTCCTCGGGATCTTTATCTTCTTTCTAGTTTGATTTTCCACTAGATCTTTGAATTCCCTGAACATGTTGAAAACCCAATCCTTGGTCTTCAACAATAAGATCCAAGTCTTATGAGAGAAGACATCAACAAAGATCACATAGTATAAATATCCTCCAAGTGATGTTGTTGAGAAATCTAGGGCTTGAATAGAAAAAAAATTTCTCTACTTTATCATTGCTTGTGATATACTTTTACTTCTTAGCTTATATACTTTTCTTTGTTATATTATTATTGTGTTCTTTTCATCAAGACAATTACCAATATGCACAATAAAATACAAGTGACAAAGTATGTAGGCTTGTCAACCAGGGCCAAAACCTCTCACCTCTTGAGAGGAAAACCCAATCAAAATTATTCTTCTAGATCTTCAATTGATGAGTACCAAGACCATGACAAAGACCCTTGACTCTAGGATCCTCCCAACAACCTTTTCACTAACCTTGATGTTCTGCCTCTTCTCTTTCTCGACTTTCTTCTTTATCTCTAACTGCTCTCCTCGACTCCCTATAGAAAAACTCGGTCTCTATACTTCACACTGCTTCTTCTCGACTTCTCCTACAGAAACTCGAACTCTATGATCTCACTGGCTTCCTCTAGAGAATCTCAGTCTCTAGATCTCTATCTCAGTTACCCATAACAAGTATCCCAGAAGAATCGTTCCTTCACTGGCCCAGAAGAATCCTTCTTCTCTGCCCCAGAAGAAACCTCCTTTGTTGCCCCAGAAGAAACCTTCTTCGCTACCCCAGAAGAAAATTTTCTTCATTTACCCCAAAAGAAACCTTCTTCGCTATGCCCAGAAAAATTCTTCTTTGCTTGCCCAGAAGAAACTTCCTTCGCTTGCCCAAAAGAGTTTCTCCTTATCACTTCTTCGCACTTCTTTTTGTGGCCCTTCTTCTTCGCCCTTCTTCACCGAATTTATGTCAAGTTTCTTGCCTTCAAGTGAGGCCGAGTGAGGCTACTTATACACATCAACTGATGAACCTAAGGCCAACATGATGACAAGTAGTGAGGTCAACTTCTTCTAGCATGTTATTCCATCGTTGTAGGCCGACATAAAGAGGGTAAGTGGAAAGGTCTTGGAGGATACTTTACATAAACAGGTTTTATTCTATACAAAGTGTAACATGACTACATTCCATGACAGTGACTCCACCATTTTATGACTAGATGAAAAATAATTCCTAAAGACTCTCAATGGGAGTCTTGACTCAAAAATAAAATCTCTTTCTCATGAAACCCATGAAGCAAGTAATACAATAATTTTATTTTTCTTCCTTACATCCCATTACGTAAAATCATAATTACATGTCATTATGAAGACCGAACCTAGTTACACTTTTCAACACTCCCTCTTAACTAGGGAGGTACTCTGATCCAGATTTAAATAGGAGCGCAACAAATTAAAGATATAACCATAAATACAGAGATGCAACAGAAATAATACTTCATTTAATTAGTGTAAAATACTGAAATATGCTTACAAACAGAAATGGAAATAAACCAGCTAGGACGATGGTAGCTTATCTCTGAGAAGAGATGTGGCAGCTACATGCCTTTGAACTATGTTACAATGAGGCTCAAAGGCCTATTTGTTGTTGAGAAACAATGGAAAACCCTAAACATCCAAAAATCTAACCCTAGGAGATGAAACGCCAAACTATGGGCCCCGTTTGGGTAAATTGGTACATCAACTTCCTCGGGTCGTAACTTTGGCATACGATCTCCATTTGACGCGCACAATACCTCGTTAGAAAGATCTATCTGAGGAATACAACTTTTGAGTGAGCAACATTATTCCATGACCCATGTTGCTCCCGGTTTTCCCAAAAAATGTCATTTAGGGCCTCAAAACGGCTCCGGAAGTCAAGACTTGAAAAACTGCCAAAAATAGTCAATTGTGCTACAATTAAGGAAACTGAAAAACTGGAAGAGACAGTTGTGGGGGTCCAAGTGGGATAGGTGGGTGGACACCATTATCCACCTGGATCATTCCTGCCCCCTTAGGAAGCAATGGTCCCCATTGGATTGAGTGCCTCCATGAGATGGGGAAACTTCTGCTGAACTTGGTCCCTGGTGAGTTGTTTTGCAATCTCTGATGTGTCCAGTAATGGTGGGAAGCATGGTCGAGGGTGGTCCACATTGAACACTCGATGCAAGCCAAGGAATGGGGGAATTTTGTTCTCCAAAGCATTGTTTCCCATATCTTTGTTAATGGTGTAAGGACCATATCGGAGTGGTTTGAGCTGCCGATGGGTTCTTGTAAGGCATTCTTTCTGCAAATGCAACCAGAATTTGTTTCCCACCTGAAACTTGTGTGGCACCTGATGTTGATCATGTCACTGCTTGTACTTGGCATTTTCCACAATGGAGTGACGATATATCAACCCGTTGGGTAGAGTTTTCTGGGAGTCAGATCAAACGAATGTTGAACCTGACAGTGCAATTGTGCCCCTGTGGGTGAGGAGAATATGTTCCTGTCTTCTTTCATGACCATATCCAACTGCTTCTGCTGCATGGATGAACCCTTCCTGGGGGCCATGGATGTGTGACGCAGGAGCATTCAGCTCAGAATTATCATTATACTTTAGTAGACATAGGGGGTCTTTTATTTTAAGGAAGTTGATTTCCTAAGTGTTAAATTAATGTAATTATTTAGGATTTTGAGTGATTTTAATGAGAATAGGAATTAATTAAGTATTGTGAGGCATATTGTAAATTTTCTCGAATGAAGGGGAACATGGGAGAATCAGGATAGTTAAGAGTTCATAGGGATTGATAGCTTTGGAAATTAATTATAGATCTTGAATTAGGAATTAGTTCATGATTTATAGGATTAAGAGGATTCTTAGGTTTTAGTTGAAATTATTAAGGATCTGAACCAGAATTGGTTCACGGAGCCTTTTGTATAAATGTAAGCCTAAAAGGCATAGAAAGAGTTAATTAGTTAGTTAGGGAGTTAGAGTGTGAAGAGGTTGACTGTAAGCCTATGGGCAGATTGTGAAACAGAGGCCACTGATATTGGAAATCAGGCCTAAGAGAAGAAACTGTGTAAATATTTATTTATCAATACAGAGAATTCGATTTCTGAATTGTATGGTGTGTATGGAATTATGATTTTTATGTATTTAGTGTAATTATACATAGTATATGCATGCAGGTGAGGTTCGAGCAGAACACAGAGAAGAGGTGGAGTATGTAGGATCGGGGTTTGATCGTTGAATCCAATCAAAGGATCCAAGTGAAGTTCAGGGATGATAGTGATTAAGAGTACACGGAGTTAAGTCCAAGAGGGAGTTGTATTGCAAAACAACTAAAGACCTGAAACCCTGAAGTAAACCCGAAACCACAGAAAACACTGAGAAATGGCCTAAAAACGAGGTAAAGGGAAGGTCGAAGAAATGAAGTGACGACGCACAGGAGTCGTTGGATCTATGAGATCAACTAATGACATTGAAGGCGATGGGCAACCAAGATTAAGTTGCGCAGCATATAGTGAATGAGAAATGAATGGCAGATATTAAAACCAAGTGATAGATGGACAGTAATGGTGGAAGGTGAGGAATCGCCGAAAGTTGATCTAGATCGTCAAATCAACAGATCCGTTAGATCGACGGTTATCGCGTGGGTAAAATGCATGAGAATTAATGCCCGAGAAAAGTAGTTTCATAACAGGAAATGGTTTATCGCGTGGGCTCTAAATGGTAAGACGTAATTCGAGGTGGTCACCCAATTCCATTTATCAGTCGACACGTAACACGCTGCAGGAGAGAGGAAACCGCTTTATCAGGCGGGTAATCCTCATGCAAGTGACTCATGCAATATGGCTATTAACTGTTGGATTGGAGATAGTTGATTGAACAGTGGAGGCTGAATGCGATAAAGGTGAGCATCAGAAAATTTTAAAAGGCCATGGAAATGCGGAAATGTAAAGTTAAATGGGTTTATGGTATATTGTTGTTATATGAGGTTATAATAGAAATAAAATGAATTAAAAAGTTAAGTCGAGTTAACCAAAGTCTGAGACCATGGTATGGGTATGATTAATATGTGCAGGTGATTATAGATGGGTTGAGTTATAAGAATTACATGGAGTTACAAAGGTTGGGTAAAATTCCGCTGGAAAGGTTAATGAAGGTTTAGACTATTGAATAGTCAAATATAACATTTCCGCATAAAACTTAATTAAGAACATTAAACCTTGGTTTAAGAAGGTTTTCACCATGGATCAAGTGATTAATCTGGGGACATGACAAAGGCATGTATATGGTATGCAATTTTTGTTTGCATAATGTGGGTATTAGCGGCTAAGGCTGCATCATTTGGTATCAGAGTAGAATAAGGAAATTTTGTGTAAAAGGTCTTTGAGAAATTTAGAACAGAGTTATGTTTTAAGATGTGTATGCAGGCAAGAGGAGATCAGATTTTAATCTGACAAGTAGTAGGCACACAGGGATAAAGTGCAACAGAATTTACAGATGCAAGAAACAGAGAACAATCCATTCAAAGTGCAGGAGAATGGTAGAACAAGATCATGCAGAGATCTTGAAGGTAGCAGCATAAGAAGGTGAGAATATTGCAGCAACCTAGAGCAAGGAGTGCTCAATTGGTTCCAGAGGAAAGAACTAGAGAGATGCCAAAAGACTGAGCTTAGAGGAGAGAAGCTTAGTGAGGCATATGTAGCAAGAAGGAGACTTGTTACTATAGAGGTATTGTTGCAGCTCACAAAGGCAATTCCACAGAGGATGTGGGTAGAATTGCTAAGGGATAAAAGAAGCTGGTAAAAGTTTCTAAATGAAAGCAGAATGTGGCAAAACCTTGAGGAATTCCAACAGAGGTTGGATAAAGAGGACAATTGTGTTCTTAAAAGGTGCAAATGAGTTGAAGCCTAGAAGGAGTAGAGAGAAGTGCTCAAAGAGGTTCCAGAGACAGAGAACCAAGTGCTTGCCAAAAGACCAAGTATAGAGGGGAGCTTGGTGAGGTAAGTGGCAGAAGGGAGGACTTGTTTTTGCATAGGCTTTAATGCAGCTCATAGTGAGTGAGTGAAGAACTCATAGAGATGGAGAAGAAGATGACTACTGATAGTCATAGTGGAGGTTTTGAGGAAGACCACAGCAGAAGAAAAGTGAAGAAAGAGAATACCAAAGAAAATGGCAAGAGAATGAGTAAAGAGCAGCGTGACAAAGAGATTGTTGAGTTAAAAGAACAACTCGGTGTATTGAGGATGATACTAAAGGAAATCCAGAGACAAGGTTGAGTCTTTAGGAAGAAGGCAGTGAAGTGGCCTAAGTTACAGAGAAGGCTACAACTGAGGCAAGTGAAGGGCCTAGTGGAAGAACTCAGAGAAGCTGAGTTGGAAATGGAAGTTTCCATTTGTGAAGCAGAACAGGGTGAAGTTCTGGGTGAAGATGAAAACTTGAAGACTGAAACTTCAAGTGAGGCCAAAGGGTCACATGATTTTAAATATGATAATTTGTGTATGTTTGCAGGTGAAACATGTGAAGAAGGACAATTTGTTGATATTGACATAAAGGAGGAAGAAGAAAAGCAGAATATAAATTCTATTCCGAAAGAAGATGAGATAGATAGGTCTCATGTAAATACCTGTACACAGTTGGGAAAAGCTTTTACTTTTCAGCATATTGCAAGGACTGAAAGTAGGGGAAGTTGGACTCATGAGGATGGCCAAAAGCAAGAAGAAGTAGATAAGGATATCAAGCAATCAAGTGAAGGACTTGATGAGATTGAAGAGAAGACCATTGAAATATTTATGAGTCATGTAAAGGACTTGGAACAGCAGGAGGACTTGATGATTGAATCATCAAATGAGATCATGAGGTCTTATGGTTTTACAACTGACAAGTTGTGTGTGAATGTAGGTATTTTAGAAGAAAAACCACCTTATGGAATTTTCTTGAATGAAACTGAAAGTTTGCAAGCAAAGTATGATGATGACTATCTTTCAAATGAAGATCAAGTTGAGTTATTACAGCAGAAGGAGTTCATAAATTCCTTGCTTAGTGGAGGAAATATCCTTATAGAGATGAGACAGTTGTGTCTTATGATAAGAAATTTGCTATTCGTAAGAACAACGAGGAATTGATTTTCTTAAATGGCCAAAGGGAGAGTGATAGACATACATCTAAAAATATCACAGAGATGGAGGATCAGAATTTTATTCTAATCAAGAATGAAGAAGTAGTGTCAACAAGAAGTTATACTTGTGACAAAGAAGAAGATAGTGAGTATTGTACAAATGAACTACAGTGATTGTTACCATCATGATTGATGAAGCATGATAAGATGCAACATTGTGATGATGGGTGCAACATGGTGCAGCACGGTGAGGCGCAACATGATGACGAGATGCAGCACGATGATAGGTGAAGGAGTCACCTTGGAGAATCATTTGAAGCAACATGTCTTCAACTGATCTCATGTATCATCTTCTTAGAGATGATCTATGCTCTCATCTAAATAATTCAAAGTGTTGAATTCAGTTGTAAATGTAATATCTCTCTCTCTCTCTCTCCCTGTTGAACTATTGAAGAACATATAAGAAGAATTTATCAAGGGTTTCCCCACATTGGGGTTTGTCCCTGGCTAGGGCCACATCTTGTGTCCTCTTGTCTTGGCTTGTCTTCTTCGATTTATATTTATGTTCTATCTGTAGTTTACTTTAATGTTGATGTGATTGCTAATCTGGAAAAGATATTGAGTTAACTATGAAAATTGAAATAAATTGCTCTAGCATAGAACATACCTGTTGAGCCCCGAACTTGCATCTCTCCTATACATTTTCCTAGACTCTTTCCATTCACCTAGACCTCCTAAGCTATCAAAATTATTGCATATTAATCATAAAAGAGCACTTAAAGTGGTTTTTAACTATGTTTTGTGTCTGTTGTTTGAATTAGGTTTTTTCTCAGTGAGCTGCGGAATCTTGTCACTTTCTGTAGCTGCTTCAACTTTCCGCAGCTGTTTTTGTTAAAGTCCATATTGCAGGTGTCTTCAGGAAAATCAAACCACATGGGCAAGTTGGAAATAACGTGGACATGGACCAAGTCCTGTTGGCTCAGTCGGATTCATCAGAAGAGGCCGTGGTCAACGGTGGTCAAGCGGTGGTCAACAGAAGAGTCATACGGCAACAGGACTCTGTTTCCCAGCACGTGAAAGATTTTGGTGGCCGGTTCTAGATTTCTGGACGCACGCTGACACCTGTAGGATGCCCACGATGTAAACCAACAAGCCGCTTTCATTAGATTGCATCATCTCGGCAGCCATGATGCTAGATCCGTGGACGTTGTCGTTCACATGTCCTCTGTCAGCGCAGTTTTTAGGAAATCAGTTATGTAGTCTTTTGTTATAAATAATGTGTTTCTATACGCATAGTAGTTAGTCTTTTGAATGTATTGTTGCTGTTAAATAGCCCACTGTGCCATGACATTGTTTCGTTGTTATGACTGTGTTCTGAATATATGAGAAGACTCTGTTGAGCATAATTCTTAGTTGATAGTTGTTGCCCGAGGTTGTGCAGAGGGCCCCTGCACACGCCGAGGTTTTGTTTCATATTTCTGTACAGTTTCATGCTATGTTTCTTTATGTTCATTATGCCATAGTTATTCACTTATGTATATTTCATTTCTTATGGTACTAACATTTCATTTTTGTTCATAATTTACATGCTTTACATTGTTGTTAACGCTGATCAGTGTGTATGTTCCAGATTACAGTAGGCAGCCCGGGCATTTGCATATAGTTTTCACAATGACTAATGACATGGAATCAGTCTTTCTGCTGACTTACTTTTCTTAGTTTTTAATTTCAGTTTTGTTTTGTTTATTTTAGTTTTGTTCATTGGCTTTATTAGTTAGCTTAGATATTAAATTGCTCACATCATTGTCAGTTACCTCCGAAATCCATAGCGAGACTAATGGTGAGGGATTGAAGTATGAGTGTGTAATTTGATATTAGTTTTATTTTTCTACAAATTAGATATCGGATTGCTCAAGTTGTTGATGATTACCTCCGAAAGCCATAGCGAGACTAACTTGCGAGGGGTCAGACTATGAATTGATGTGATTTTATTTTAAGTTTATTTTTCTGCAAATTAGATATCAAATTGCTCAAGTTGTTGATGATTACCTCTGAAAGCCATAGCGATACTAACTGGTGAGGGGTCGGACTATGAATTGATGTGATTTGATTTTAAGTTTATTTTTCTGCAAATTAGATATCAGATTTCTCAAGTTGTTGATGATTACCTCTGAAAGCCATAGCGAGACTAACTGGCGAGGGGTCAGAAGGTGAATTGATGTAGTTTGATTTTAGCTTTACTTTACTTGAAATTTTTGGATTTCTTTGAGTACAGTAGCTTAATTCATTTCTGTTGTATTTAGACAGCAGCAGGGATAATGGTTTCATGATCAATAGTTCACTGTTTGTTTGATTAGAATAGTGGCACATTTTCATTTTCTTTTAGGAATTAATCTCATCATTGCATGTTCTAAGACCTTCTGAAGTTTGAAGTTTTGGAAACCATCATAAAGGACATAATCGCCTTGAAAATTTATCTCCATACTTGTCTTTTAGAATTTCCATCTCACATTAGGAAATCAACGAAGATAAAAAACCCCAAAACAAAATAAAAATAAAAAACGACAAAAAGTAAGAAATAGGTTATCTTGCACATATAGTGCGCCACACTTCAACAGTTTACGACTCCCGGGTTGACAATTAATATAGCAATTTAGGACACTCTAAATTGACCAAACATTTTGGCGCCATTGCCAGGGAAGTGTAACTAGGTAGCCAATTTCTTAAAAAAAAAAAGAAAAATTCAAAGAAGGGAAAAATTGATAACTTCTCAAAGTATGCTCTCCTCTTGCACCTAGTGTGATCTGGAGGATCAGAAAAGAGAGTTATTGGTTCAATAATTTCATGATTATGCTCTCTTCTTGCACCTAGTGTGATCTAGAAGATCAGAAAGAGAATTATTAGCCCAACTTGAAGATAAAAATAAATAAATAAAATGATATGCATAGAGCAAGAGATTCTAGGGGAAGGTTTATAGCTAGGACCAAGAGTTTGATTTTTACAACTCCATCTACTTCAAGGCATAGACAAGATACACCTCCATCATCTCCAACTCACACTCCCAGCCTTAGGATTCCTGGAATTCAAGGGGCAGCAGCTGAATTAGGAGACTCTCCCACACTATCCATCAAATCTGACCTAGGGAAAGAACCTTTCTTCACTTCTACGGGGGAACATATTGTAATCAAAGGAGTAGAATCACCTGAAGAAGAAGAGGGAGAAATTCCTCCTCGTTCGCCATTAATAGAAGAACCATAGGACTCTGAAAACTCTGAGGAAACTATCATGACAGAGGAAGTAGTAAACGGATTTGGAGGAAGAGGTAGAGGTAGAGGTAGAGGAGGAGGAAACAATGGAGGAGGTAGAGGTAACAATGGGGAAAATAGGTATGGAGATAACTCATTTGGATTTCTTATAGTTGATGAGGGATCTCATACAACAATGAAAAACATCTCACCATCTGTCCTCCCAAACTTTTATGGGTTGCGAAGTGAGGATCCTGAAACATTTCTATTTGAGTTTGAAGTCGTGTGCCGAACTTATGACTATATGGAAGACTCTCAAAAACTCAAATTGTTTCCTTCAACATTGAAGGGAGCTGCTTTGAAATGGTTCATTAGATTATTCACTCAATCTATGAGGACTTGGAATGATATGAAACAAACATTTCTGGATAGATACCTGGACTATTGCATGCCCACCAACCATAAGGATGAGGTATTCAAAATGGTGCAAAAAGAAGATGAAAACTTGGAGGATTTAGTTGAAAGATTTCAATACAACTTAAAAAGAGCAAAAATGAGTAACTTAGATGAAGAGACCTTGAAAGCTCTTCTATTAAAAGCCATTAGAGATGAATGGATAGATATTTTAAACATGATGGGAAAGGGAGATATTTCTCAACTTCCACTTCGTGACATAGCAAAACTATGTGTCCATCTCTCAAGGGGAAAATCTAAAATGGGAAAAGGGCCTAGAGATCCTTCTCTTATTAGAGCAAACAAATCTGCAACTAGATCAGTAAGTAGGGCAGAGATTGGCAATATTCTTGATGAGTTCAAAACTAATATTCTAGGGAGCCTTAGTGAACAACTAGACACAATTAAAATACAAAACAAGCAGAAAGCAGAAGCTGAAGCCTTGGCCATCTTTTGTCCAAAATGCAGGAAGAAAAATGCTCTAAGGGAATGTCCCTTGGATGCAAAAGTTGTAGAAACATGTATGATTTGCTCGGAAAGCCATGAGACCAAGGATTGTCCTTCAATTCCTGGGCTCAAAGCTGTCTTTCAAGAAGATCCAAATTTAGTAGAGTCTCTCTGTTTTGTTTCCAGGAGACCTTGGCAGGGGCAACAAAATCAAGGGTTTAACAACCCTATGAACTTTCAACCCCCGCCAAACTAGAATCCTTGTCAACAACCTTGGTCCCAACCTCAAAATCCATATCAATCATGGGTACAAGGTATGCAAAATCCTTATGGGAGATTTGCTCAATTTTATCAATATCCTCCATCTTTTCAAAATCAACAAGCTCCACAACTTCCAAATCAAAACCCACAACTTTCATTGCCATTTCCACAACAACAACCTTCTCAACAAAATCCAAATTCTCAACTCTTTCTTCCATTCCAACAAAAGACAAATCAACTACCAGCCCAACCATTGCCAAATCCTAATAACAAAAATCCTCAGAATGCTTATATGGTAGAAGGACAACAATTTCCTACCTATATGATTGTTCCTCTTAATGATGTACAACTCAGGTCTGGTAGAGTTTTAGAAAAACCTTCTATAGATGCTCAAAAGCAAAGTACTTCTGAAGAAGATTATCTTCAAGCCAATAAAGGTTCTGAAGCATCTCTTCAAAACCCAAACACTCAAAAAGAAAAAGAAAAAGAGTCAACCCCCACAACTCCTATAGTTGAGCAACCTGCATCTTCATTTACACCTCCTTTCCCTGAAAGATTAAAAATTGACAAAGGGGTGGAAAAAAAAATCTTGTTGCCTGACTATGATTTCCTAGATGAATTAAAGAATGTCTGTATCAAGATTCCCTTGCTACAAGCCATTAGAGAGATTCCTATTCTAGCAAAAACAATAAAGGAGTTGAGTCTCAAAAGACTAGGAAGGAAAGCAAGAGACACAAGTAGAATCCACCTGGTAGGAAAAATTGCAGATATCATGATGGGAAAAATTACCATGCAGAAGTATGTAGATCCTAGTAGTCCAATTGTCAAGACACATATAAATGGGGTAGAAATTCCAAATACTTTGATTGACTTAGGGGCTGTTATCAACATTATGAGTAGATAGACTATGGAACAGCTTAAACTTCCTAATCTTGTTTTTACACCTACATTACTACAACTTGCAGATAGATCAATAATCAAACCAGATGGTGTATTAGAAGATATTTCAGTCTCCTTATATTCTTGGGAATATCCAGTAGATTTCATGATTTTGACTCCCAAGAGTAATTTAGGAGGGTACCCACTCATCTTAGGAAGACCTTGGCTAGCCACAGCTGATGCTTTCATTAGTTGTAGATCTGGAGATATGTACATTTCTGATGGCAATTCGACAAAGAAGTTCAATTTGTATCCTCCAGCAAAAGCAACTACAGAAGTAGAAGATAATGAATGGGTCGATGATGAGGACACTATACAACCTGTCTTTACCATTTCTGAAATTAGTGAAGATAGTCAAATTCTGAACACATTAGAAAACTTTGAAACATCTTCAGAATATGACCACACACAATTTCAGTTAGATTCTGACATTGAGTATTTATCATCAAGACAAATGTCTCTTTACTCTATGGAAGAGTTCGGTAGTTCCGCCATTGAGATTTTTCCAGGTAAAACATTGAATATCAATAAAAATTTGGAAAAGTCACAACAGGAAGATCTAACCAAAATCTTGCAAAAACATTCTACTGCATTTGCATGGGAGTATACTGATATGAAAGGTATTGACCCTAATACTTACATTCATCACATTTACATCGAGGAAAACAGTAGACCAATCAGACAACCTTAGAGAAGGATGAATCCAAACCTTAGGGAGATAGTGAAAGAAGAGCTCCAAAAACTACTCAATGTAAACTTCATTTATCCAATTTCAGATAGCCGATGGGTTTCTCCTTTGGTTATAGTACCTAAAAAGAATGGTAAATGGAGAGTATGCATTGATTACAGGGAATTGAATAAAGCAACTTTGAAGGATCACTTTACTTTGCCCTTTATCGATCAAGTATTAGATACATTAGCAGGCAAAAAGTACTTTTCATTCCTGGATGGTTTTAGTGGCTATAATCAAATTCAGGTAGCACCTGAAGATCAAGATAAGACCACATTTACCTGTCCATGGGGAACTTTTTCTTATCGAGTGCTTCCTTTTGGATTATGTAATGCACCTGCAACATTCCAAAGAGCAGTACTAGGAATCTTTTCTGATCTAATCCATGATTGTGTAGAGGTTTATATGGATGATTTTACAGTTTATGGTAATTCATTTGAAGAAGCATTAGAAAATTTGGAAAAGGTTCTTATAAGATGTAAAGAAACAAACCTTTCATTAAGTCATGAAAAATGCTTTATGATGTTTACTGAAGGTATTGTTTTGGGACATCATATTTCAGGGGATGGGATTAAAGTTGATAGATCAAAAGTTGAAGTCATCTCCAAGTTGCCTATTCCAAATTGTCAAAAACATGTTAGAAGTTTTCTAGGATTTACTGAGTACTATAGAAGATTTTTAGAGAACTTCACTAAAATAGCATCTCCACTCTTCAAATTGCTTACAAAAGACTGTGAATTCAAATGGGATCCTAATTGTCAATCAGCATTTGAAACTTTGAAAACAAGAATATCTGAAGCACCCATCTTGAGAGGGCCAAATTGGAAACTTCCTTTCCATATTTCTACAGATGCTTCAGATACAGCTCTAGGGGTTGTGTTGGGTCAAAAGGATTTAGTTCCTTATGCCATTTACTATACCAGTAAAAATTTAACTCCCACTGAGTTGAACTATACTATGACTGAAAAAGAGTTCTTAGTTGTTGTTCATGCAATCAATAAGTTTAGACATTATATAACAGGCTATGAAACTTTTATTCATACTGATCATTCTGCGATTATATATCTAATGAACAAACCTGTTACTAATGGCAGAGTTACAAGGTGGCTCTTACTTTTACAAGAATTCAATATTACTGTGTTGGATAGACCAGGGAAACAAAATACAGTAGCTGATTTCTTGTCTAGGATTCAGAATACTAAAGAAGATTCTCCTGTAGAGGACAAGTTTCCTGATGAATACTTATTTGCAGCAACTACTAAGACTCCTTGGTATGCAGATATAGCTAACTATTTGGTTACAGGGAAACTGCCTCCACATTTATTTTCTGGTGAAAGAAGAAAAATGTATTCAGGAGAGTTCAAAATATTCATGGATTTCTAACGAATTGTTTAAAACAGGGCCAGATCTTGTGATCAAAAGATGTGTTAGGGAAGATGAAATGCCTGATATCCTCAAAGCATGTCATGATGAACCATGCGGCGGACACTTTGCTGACAGAAGGACAGCCTATAAAATCCTCTCTTTGGGATATTATTGGACATCCATTTTCAAAGATGCAAAACAGTATGTCAAAAGGTGTGACAGCTAACAAAGAGTAGGGAAACCTACCCTTTCAAATTAAAATTCCATTGCAGCCACAGGTACTCATCGAACCCTTTGAAAAATGGGTTTTAGATTTCATTAGACCTATTAACCCACCATCTAAACAAAAAAAGTATATATTGGTATGTACCTATTATGTCACTAAATGGGTAGAAGCCAAAGCATTATTTTCTGCTACTGAAAATTCAGTTGTTAATTTTCTTTATGAGGATATTTTTACTCGCTTTAGTGTTCCAAGAGAAATTGTGACAGATCGGGGAAGTCAATTCACATCCAACCTGGAGGAGAAGCTGATGGAAGAATACAAAATCAAGCACAGAAAATCTACTCCTTACCATCCGCAAGCAAATGGCCAAGTGGAGTCTACAAACAAAGTTTTCGATGGCATCATCACCAAAACTGTTCATCTACATAGAAGAGATTGGCGAGAAAGGCTTCCTGAAACCTTATGGGCCTACAGAACTACATGGAGAAATACAACAGGACATTCTCCCTATGAACTAGTTTATGGGAAAGAAGTCCTTCTCCCCATTGAGTTCCAAGTCAAAACTTTCAAGATGGCAGTTCAGTTGGGAATGGATCTATCAGAAGCCCAAAAGCACGGAATGGAGCAGTGGAATGAGCTAGATGAGATCAAACAAGAGGCAATTCTAAGAACTAATCTAGTTCAATATCAAAGAGCTAAGTGGCATGACAAATACATCAAAGAGAAAAAGTTTCAAAGGGAGATTGGGCATTGCTATTTGATTCCAAGTTTAAATATTTAAAGGAAAATTTCAGACTCATTGGCTTGGGCCATATGAGATTGACAAAATCTTTAGCAATGGAGTGGTAACAATCAAAACCATTGATGAATATCAAACTCCTCTTATTGTGAATGGCCACAGATTAAAGATCTATCATAAGCCACTCTCAAAAGAGGAATTTGTCAAAATGTTTCAAGATAGTTCTGCAATAAGGCTGGTGAAGAAGAATCCTTCTTCTCCACCAACCTAGCCTTTGTTCCTTTCTGTTCATAAAAAAAAAAATTAAATAAAATAAAATAAAATAAATGTATAATCCTGAAAACCAATCACTGATTGGCAGTCTTGTACAGAAAATACAGAGCAAAAATCAGGAACTCCTGACACCCTATATTTTCCAAAAAAAATTCTCTCTCTCATTTCACAGTTTTGTGATACTCCACTTCATTTCATTTTCATTCCACTCCACTTCATTTCATTCCACTCCATTTCATCCATTTCATTTCATTTTTCCAATAAAAGTTTTTTCATGACCATTTTCATTCAATCAGTTATCATCTATCCATCTCCATTCAGTCAAATGATTGATGTGTCAGTTTCTGTAGCTGAAACCAGTTTCCGCAGCCAGAAGCAGTTTCCGCAGCTATCACCCTGTTTTTCAAAACTAAAAGTCAGATGTTAGTTCAATAATCATGAAATCAAATGCAGGTATGACCGAGGATATATTATGAAGACATGAGGCACTTAAAAGCATCAACAAGGAGCAGTTGATCGAAGATTAATGAAAAAAATGGCAAGAATTCCAAGGTATGAGTAGAAATTTATTTCAAATAGCGTTCAAAACACATTTTTACATAGTTATAAAACCATAGCTCCATTATATGCAATGATTGCGTTGATAACTCCATAACTGTTCCATGATCTCTATACGATTCCCCCACAATCCTTGCATTCATTTTTAAATGGCCTCATAATCAAGCCTTCGGTTTTAACTCGTGTTCGGATATACTTTGATACTCCACTTGTAATCATGGGACATGGTTGATTTGATCACAGCTTCTCTCCGCCGCACAAATTCTGCAGCCATTTCATAAACGTGTTTACGTCCACTCCACAGCCATTCAGTTTAAAATTCTGCCGCGTTCACTTTACTCCTCTACTATTTCATTGAAGTCCCGGTTGCATTTCCACCTTGTTCATATCAGTCTCCGCTCCATTCCGTGAATTCAATTCCGCTACCTGTTCTCTGTTTTCCATTTACAGTCACTATTTTCTTCTCCATAAACCCTGTTCATCACCGTAACCCAGCCGTCTACCTCTGCTAAAGCCCTTAGTCACGCAGACAAATTTTAAAAACAGAAGGATGGGTCTGTTGTTGAGGGCGGAACCAGAAGGACCCAAGTTTTTGGAAGGATACCCGCAAGTGAAAAACATATTGAAAAAGGCAAGGTGGCTACGGTTTATTCAAAAATTCAAGGGCCACAACAAGGAGATTACAAAGACTTTTGCGAGGTCTTTTAACGGCCTGGACGTGGAAGTGGGAGACCTCAAGTTTACAGTCACCGAGGCATCCATAGAAGCTGCTACAAAACTTCCGCAGGAGGGTGAACGTTGGTTCAAGAACAAGAGATTTGACGAGAAGGCTTGGAGGGTTATCCTACGAAATCCAGGTATGGACGTAACTTTTTTTAAACGAGGAATCCCTGTCAATGCTTTAGAAGAGAAGTGGGCCAGTCTATTGTTGATTATTCAAAAGTTCATCAACTGTGAGGGACGTTTTGGATCAATGTATATGTATCACACTCGGCTGTTGATGAACTTCCTAGAAAACCAAAGCCTCATTCTGCCATACTTTTTACTGAACAGTTTGAAAAAGATGTCTGTAACCATCCAAAAGAATCTAGGGGACGTAGAACCACACTTGTATCACCATGGCCTTGTGAAAATCTTGATAGAAAAACAATTAAAAGAAAATAAAGACACATGGGAGCAATTTCTAGTCAGAGATTTCTTTCAAGATCCACAAGAGGCCCCTAAAAGCAGTACATCAAGAAGAAGGAAAAGAAAGAGAACAAGTGATAAAACTCAAATTACTCCTACTAAAATAGTTGAAGAAACTAGTAGAGAAGAAAGACTATCTAAAAGGAGGAAGGAAAAGACTGAGGGTAAGAAGCCAACCAAATCAAAAGAGAAAAGAAGCATTGAGGCTGTGCAACAAACCTCAGAACCTTCCTCAGAAGAAGACCATCAAGTCTTGTTTGAAAGACTAGTTCACCTTCAGGAACAGTCAGCTGTAGCCAAGAAGAAAGGAAAAAAAAATAGAGTAGGGAGGAAAAAGACACCAGTCCACAGCATGTAAGAAGAAGCTCCAGGCTAAAAGGGAAATTAAGGATAGTGCAAACCAAAGGACCCCACTATATTGACTTGGGAGGGGAAACACCGGTGCAGCCTCCAGCAACCTCTCCTGACCGTAGCCCACACCATACTTCCATTACACAGCCAGATTTTGACATGAGTCCTTCTCGGCCAGATTTGGAAATCAGTCCTTCTCAACAGGATTTTGGGGTCAGCCCAAGGAAAACTACACCCGAGATAAACCCAAATCAGCAAGATATTTATGATTATCTAGAATCCTTAGAAAATGCAGCCACAGGCCCAAGCACTTCATCCACTCAACCTCACACAGCACAAGAATCTCTACTCCAATCGCTGAAACAAGAAGTCTTTGAATTGGAGGTTTTAGATAGACATATTAAAAATGAAAATGAAGCATTAAAGGAACAAAGCAAATTGGACAAGATCATTCATGACAACACTATGTTACATCTGGGGCTGTGGCAGAAAAAGAACAGGAAATTGAAGAAGAAATGCAAGAGGTTGAGTAAATCACTTATCAACCTCAAATTCAGATGCTTGATGAGGAAGCCTAGGATGGTAGTAGTACCAAGGAAGAGGAGAAGAGGGTTGGATGTGCTGGCAAAGGTGTCAGAGCATATGGATTGAAGAGAGGATGGTCAAAATTTTGGTTGCATGGGGACATGCAACACCTTCACAGTGGGGGTATGTTGAGCCCCGAACTTGCATCTTTCCTATACACTTTCCTAGACTCTTTCCATTCACCTAGACCTCCTAAGCTATCAACATCATTGCATATTAATCATAAAAGAGCACTTAAAGTGGTTTTTAACTATGTTTTGTGTCTGCTGTTTGAATTAGATTTTTTCTCAGTGAGCTACGAAATCTTGTCACTTTCTGCAGCTGCTTCAACTTTCCAAAGCTGTTTTTGTTAAATTCCACATTGCAAGTGTCTTCAGGAAAATAGAGCCACATGGGAAAGTTGGAAATAACGTGGACATGGACCGAGTCCTATTGGCTCTGTCGATTCATCAAAGAGGCCGTGGTCAACGGTGGTCAAGCAGTGGTCAACAGAAGAGTCCTACAACAACAGGACTCTGTTTCCCAGCACGTGAAAGATTTTCATGGTCGGTTCTAGATTTTTGGAGGCACGCCGACACCTGTAGGATGCCCACGATGTAAATCCAACAAGCCGCTTTCATTAGATTGCATCATCTCGGCAACCATGATGCTAGATCTGTGGACGTTGTCGTTCACGTGTCCTCTGTCAGCGCAGTTTTTAGGAAATCAGTTATGTAGTCTTTTGTTATAAATAATGTGTTTCTATACGCGTAGTAGTTAGTCTTTTGAATGTATTGTTGCTGTTAAATAGCCCATTGTGCCATGACATTGTTTCGTTGTTATGACTGTGTTCTGAATATATGAGAAGACTCTATTTCTAAGCATAATTCTTGGTTGATAGTTGTTGCCCGAGGTTGTGCAGAGGGCCCCTGCACACGCCGAGGTTTTGTTTCATATTGCTGTACAGTTTTATGTTGTGTTTCTTTATGTTCATTATGCCATAGTTATTCACTTATGTATATTGCATTTCTTATGGTACTAACGTTTCATTTTTGTTCATAATTTACATGCTTTACATTGTTGTTAATGTTGATTAGTGTGTATGTTCCAGATTATAGTAGGCAGCCCGGGCATTTGCATATAGTTTTCACAATGACTAATGACATGGAATCATTCTTTCTGCTAACTTACTTTTCTTAGTTTTTAATTTCAGTTCTGTTTTTTTTATTTCAGTTTTGTTGATTGGCTTTATTAGTTAGCATAGATATTAAATTTCTCACATCATTGTCAGTTACCTCTGAAAGCCATAGCGAGACTAATGGTGAGGGATTGAAGTATGTGTATGTAATTTGATATTAGTTTTATTTTTCTACAAATTAGATATCAGATTGCTCAAGTTGTTGGTGATTACCTCCGAAAGCCATAGCGAGACTAACTGGCGAGGGGTCAGACTATGAATTGATGTGATTTGATTTTAAGTTTATTTTTCTGCAAATTAGATATCAGATTGCTCAAGTTGTTGATGATTACCTCCGAAAGCCATAGCGAGACTAACTGGCGAGGGGTCAGACTATGAATTGATGTGATTTGATTTTAAGTTTATTTTTCTGCAAATTAGATATCAGATTGCTCAAGTTGTTGATGATTACCTCCAAAAGCCATAGCGAGACTAACTGGCGAGGGATCAGAAGATAAATTGATGTAGTTTGATTTTAGCTTTACTTTACTTGCAATTTTTGGATTTCTTTGAGTACAGTAGCTTAATTCATTTCTTTTGTATTTAGACAGAAGAAGGGATAATGGTTTCATGATCAATAGTTCACTATTTGTTTGATTAGAATAGTGGCACATTTTCATTTTCTTTTAGGAATTAATCTCATCATTGCATGTTCTAAGACCTTCTGAAGTTTGAAGTTTTTGAAACCATTATAAAGGACATAATTGCCTTGAAAATTTATCTCCATACTTGTCTTTTAGAATTTCCATCTCACATTAGGAAATCAACGAAGATAAAAAACCCCAAAACAAAATAAAAATCAAAAACGACAAAAAGTAAGAAATAGGTTATCTTGCACATATAGTGCGCCACACTTCAACAGTTTACGACTCCCGGATTGACAATTAATATAGCAATTTAGGACACTCTAAATTGACCAAACAATACCTAAACTTAACATACTTCCAACCCTAAAGCTAATAGCTAGTAAAGGAGATTACACAGGACTAGGATACAAGGCTAACCACCAAATTAGGCAAAGGAGACAAGAGTATGAACCTAGCCCACTCTTTCTGTCGAATCCCCCCACCAATCCATGCCCAAAAGTGTTCATGACAAGTAAGAAAAATTAGTCAACTACACCAATGAAAATCCATACCTTTGGGGTTAGGAGGCCCACCTTCAAACATAAGATCATAACCAATGGGTGAGGGACCACATGGCTGGTTCCGGTGGCGGAGATAGTGGAACATCGATTTATCTAGTGGCTGCAAGGGGTTGTTGGATGCCAATTGAGGACCATCTAGGAGGAAAATTTTCTCCTATGCATACTACCCACAGGTGTTGGGTAACAGGACCAACGATTAAAATGATAAATAAAACTCAAAAATGATATAAAACACTGTCACAATTGGTATTATTGCAAGCTGGGAGGTAATCAATCTTCACATTAAACTTTAATTAAGAAAATACACAGTGACTGTAATACAGGAACCTTAAAATTATTACAGCAGTATATAAGTGGTATATAATATCCATGAAAGATGCATCTTTAGCCATAAAACATCAATAACACGTGTATAAATGGTTGCGTCCTCAACTTGTCATTCTCATAATGAAACTCATTCTAGGTATGCCGAAACTCATCCCCATACTTAGTTTAATTCTCAACGTCAAGGGTGGCAGCGAATCTCATGATCCTTCATTGTATAACCCATCTTTTGCACTATAACCAGTCACAAAATTGAACCATGGCCAACAAGACTAAAAACTTCGACCCATAGCAAGGGTGATTCATCCAACAAAAGGAGTAAAGGGACTCAATCCCCTTTTTTTTACTATTATTTTGACCCAAGAAGAAATAGATTTGACCAACAATACACTAGGAGGAATCATGACCTCTTTTAACTAGAACTCATCCCAAACAACCACAAAAATACTCAGTAGCAAATTAATCTCAGCTTCTACTCTTAAGAGGAAACTCGTCTAGCAAGTATAGTGGAAGAAACTTGACCTTCGGTACTTCTCTGGCTTGGAAATTTGACTTGGGTATTTGGCAGTAGTAGACCCTCAAGAAAGGATCTCAGATTTGTCTTTCTTTCTTCAATATCACAGCTTGCATTATATATGTAGAAAAACCAACGGGTAGGAGATAAAGTCAACTAATAATACTTATTTTAGCTCCTTGTCTTCTACAAGTCTTTATCTCCTTGATAACGCAATGGTGAAATCTGAATGATTCCACTATCTGAACTAGCTAGGTGTATAGTTTCAACATAAAAGCTAGCAACAATGGCTAGGGTTTCTCAAACCCTAAGCTTCTTTCTAAAAACTCTCCAAGAGCTCATTTTCTCACAAATGTTAGTGATAGAATGAGGAGAGACCCTCTCATTTTACTTTTTATAACTCACTTATCTTTTCCTTCAAATTAAATATTAAAAACACTTTTCCTTTCTTTATTTAATAAAGTGACTTTTGTTAACTAATTAAAGCCACTTGTAACCCCGAAAAATGCTTAATTCTCCGCCATGGTCACATCGCCCACCCAAACCCCTTTTTATCATTTTTTGATGTATATATTTTCGCCCTGATTCCAACGAGCTATTACACTAATGTGTTTCTCCAAGTAATCATCCTGAAACAACACCTTAAGTGTAATTAATTAAAATATACCTGTTAATAACCTCGTTTTACAGGAATCGCTGGACTACAACGGAACCAAGAGAGAACCGTGCGGAACTGATCATGATGGTGAAATATCACAAGTGATCTCAATCAAACCCCTTAGAACTCCACAAAACCTTCAGGCCCACCAATAATGTAATCCGCCACTTGTGACCTGACTGACATAAGCTCTGGAGACTCCTAATCTCATCACAATATAATGCAAAAATTGGGAACATTACAGAAGAATAGAGCATTCCCCAAAATCAAGTGTATAATCCACCAAGAATTATCATAGGTAAAAAATAGGCACAAGAGATACTAGGGCACTCTGTCCATCAATGTGATGCCTCCAACCATGCCAACTGCTAGCCAAAAATATTAGATTGCTCAAAATACACCAAGAAAGTGAGTGCTCAGTAAAAGGAGTTGTCTATCTCATTCGGGATCACTATAGTAGTAAAATAGACACTCCAAGAGCTTCGGTTCTCTATCAAAAGAGTCCAGTAGCATATCACCATCAAAACCTCCTTCGTCAAACTCGCCAAGTTGCTCCGAAATATGGCAAAGTGAGATATCCACAAATTTTGTATTCATGAATGTTGTTGAACCTAAAATTGACAAGTTATCAACTTATGTGAATGTAATTTGGAGGGTAATAAAAACAGATGAATGTCATGATTTTTTTTATGGGCAAGGGTGAATGTCAAATTTCAGCACTGGATGCAATGCTCACATCGTCCACTGTGAGAACAATGGACATTCTTCATTCTCAAACTGTGATGACAACCCACCACTACACACCCATCAATGCTCAAATCTGTCACTAGTTTAAATCACATGCACAACTCGGAGAGTTCTAGAAGTGATGTCCTGTTATTTCTGTAGAGGAAGTTTTTCCTCACTGATGCAGTCTGTTATCTCTATCATGATGCACCTTGATTCAAGTGTATAATTTTGTTCAAGTCTCTGCCCTTCCAAAACTGTTATTATTAGTATTCTTTAAATCTCTTTGAATATCAGCTCTTAAACATGCATGTCGGATGGGAACCACAAATAAGAAAAATGGCATTACTTTTTTTTGTGTGTTGTTCTCTAGTTGTTTCTAGACATATCTTCATGAAAAGTAGATTTCTTCATTTTACCCTTTTTCTAATGTATGGCAGATGGCAGCAAAGATGGAATGGAAGAAGGGTGAAGTGAAATATTTATTGAATGGAAGTGGATGGCTTGTTGATGTAAGTAGTTGTCTAGTAACTTGTTGCCTCCTGGAGAGGAGTTATGGCAACCAGCCAATGGTGATGGAAACCCCCTTTGATACAAATATAATGAATCAATTTGGTTCACACTTTGAATATCCAAAATAAATAGGAAAATGATAATAAATCCACATAAATGATTGATTGATAGAGTATTCAATGAAACTTGTGACGGTATACTTTATAAACATTGATTGGTCAAGAAAGTGAAAGTTTGTGTCCCATTGTTCATTTAATTATTATTATTATTATTATTTGCAATTTTATAGATTATTCATTATATGGTTACAATCATGATGGATACCATAATAAAGGGTGATAAAGATCTGGTCTAAGCAATTATATGCACAATAAAATTCCTTGGATTATTGCATAAACATAGTAGAATCCAAAATCTCAACCTATACTTGAACTTCTAACATTTAGGTAAATGTGATACAAACTCAAGGATACCAAACATATGGATAATTCCATCTGTTGCAGAAGCTGCCAAAATATTTTCATTATGGTTGAAACAGACAGATGTAATTGCTGGTGGATCTTCACCAAGAGGAAGGACAATCTGCAAAATGCAATATGATATATGCACAACAGCAAATATATTAGCTTTTCATACATACAGAAGTGTCTTCTTGTTTATGTTTCAAAGAATCTTTCAAATTACATAATTCATACCAAAGGTTTCCAAGTCTTCATATTCCATGCTATTAAGGATGTGAAACCCATGCGCTCAATTTTATTAGTGCCATGCCTAGGACCACAATACCATGTCTTAGCAACTAGAATAATGGCACAGAATCTAAACTTGATTCTGTATTGAATGTTTGCATTGAGGTTAATTGATAAGTTAATGAAATACCAGTGTTGTGATATGTTTTAGAGTGTGCATGCAACATGTGTGTGTGTGAGAGAGGGAGAGAGAGAGAGAGCACTGAGAACAACAAAATATTTTATCAAATGTGGGAAGTCACTTTATATCACCATATTCAATATTCTAATGTGTTGTGTTTATTTGAATTTCCACTGACTCTTCAGATCATATTCTAAGGGACGCCAAAGTTGGGCCACTTTATTACAAACACTAATATTTATCTTCACACTGACCCTTGACACAAAAACTAGATTTTAACCCCACCACATAATCCAAAAGCTGAACACATTTCACAAAGAAGAAACAAAAAAGAAGAATCACAACACTTGAACTATTTTCTACCCAATTAAACTAGTTGCATCTACTCTCCTACAACACATCTAGAACCATCCATCAAGTTTCCATCACTTTCACCTCATGCTTAATGTAAAATCCACAAAAACAAAAACACATGTTGCTTCATCTAGTTCGCATCATTTTCATATTGAAGGAAGAAATCGTAGCCTAGTATTGGGGATTGTTACTACAAAATAAAAGCAGGCCTATTGCAAATCCTCACTAGGCAGCTTAGGTCTTATGACAACAAGAGATCAGCCACCATTGTCACCTCAGTGACTTCTCTCTAGTTGTTTAGTGGTGGATATTATCTCCACAATGGAGGCTTCCCTACAAAAAATCACCAACAAGAAATTCAAGTGAGGGCTCAATGGTGATGTAAGGTGTAATAATTGAGGAAAAGGTACTAGCCAAGCCTTCAAAGGCTAAAATAAGAGGTGCCTAGAATTCAAGTAAACTTTGCTGAGACCTTTAATCTAGATTTAAGGCATGCAATGTCATATAATAGCTTGACAAAATAGCCTATGAGTGGTAGGATCAACAAAGAAGCAAAGGCTATGAAGGGCGAAACTAGTGTGAAGTAAACAATGGTTTTAAATGGATAAAAATGCACATGACAACAATTATGACACCTTTAATAGGGAAATAAAAAATGGACAATAAATTGCTATTAAATGCAAATTTAAGATAACCCTAACCCTAGTTACCATAAATTGAAGAGAAAAGAAAGAAATTAAAATGACCAACACAAATTAGTCTAGTGTCTTCTCTCAATCGGGGAATGGAGTCAACGATGGCAAGGTCAAAGATAGAGGAACTTGGATGAAGTGGATGGAGGATTAAGAAGTCTCTCTTAGAAACCAAGCGACTTTCTTTAAGTGGAGATTTAAAATCGAAGGAGGCATACACAGAGTTCCTTTGATGGATTTTTAAAGGACTAATTTTACAAAGCATAAATAAGTAAGGTTTCATGAAAGATATTGCACTTTTTAATATGGCACCAAGAAATCCTAATTTTAGAAATTTGCATGAAAAATAGAAGAAAATCAACAATAAAATTACACCATTCAATTAATAATCACTTCATCATTCCAAGACAAGTCTCGTCATGCAAAAATATCCCTCTCAAGACAATTCACTCCACCAAGATCACATTGCATCCAAGAGAAAAGAACAAGAGAGCTAGTGTGCACTTCTTAAGAGAGAGAGAAGTGATGTGAAGTGTGATGATCCAAATGAAAGTGACTCCTCTCTATTTATATGAGGGTAACCGAGTCACTTTTCATTAATTTACAAGTAAAACCCCTAAAAGTTTACTTGAGCATTCAACTAGGCCTAACGGTCACAAGCCAACCTTAAGATAGCTTTAAAAACATGATAAATACATCAAAATTGCCCACATGTGTGCAAATAAAGGCTCTCCATGATGACATCATCCTCTCAAAATGGTCAATCTCGATCAACCAAGTGATCAAGAGAGGCTCATGAATGCTCCTCACTCCAAGAAATCACCAAAGTGCATAGGCATATGCCCAAATAACTCCTCTTCCACCACGATGTCACCTCCAAGAAGGCTTACATCACCCTTCTAGGGCACATGGGGGTGACGTGGCATGCTCTGAGGCAAGCATTGGAGGAAATATCTTCAGTAGAGATGAGACAGTTATGTCTTATGATAAGAAATTTGCTATTGGTAAGAGCAACATGGAATTGATTTTCTTAAATGGCCAAAGGGAGAGTGATGGACAGACATCTAAAACTATCACAGAGATGGAGGATAAGAATTTTATTCTAATCAAGAATGAAGAAGTAGTGACAAAGAAGAAGATAGTGAGGATTGTACAAATCTTTTAGGAGAAATTCCAAGTGAGATGGAAAATTTATGGCATGAGTTAAGTCTTTTGGAGAAAAGGATAGGAAGACATCATTGAAACAGATGGTGTGGAGGAGAGACTAGCTGACAGTCTCGTGAATTCTGTTGAGAATTCAAATCAGCATACTGATGTGCTGACAGAGGAGGAAGAATTAGAGCAACAAGCTAAATTGTTGCCAAAGGAAGAAAAGGCACAGAAGCCTTATGATTTTTATTTTAACAATTGTTTTATAATTACATGTTTTTTTGCAGACAAGGAGCAAAAATTAGATGTTGTAGAGGGAGATATCTTCAAGGATATTCAGGAAGCTTGGGTGGAAGCAAAATCTACAGCAGTACCTAGAGCAATACCAAGAGTAATAGCAAAAGATGAAGTAAGAAAAGCTGAGCAAAGTAATCAGCAGTTTGAATAGAATGGACAATGTTTGTAGTGAGATGAAGAATGTGGAAGGGTGCCGAAGTTAGTGGATAGCAACAACAACCTTAAGCAGAGAGAAAGAGATAGCAGAGAATGGCAAGAGTATGGACCAGCCAAGGATGTGCTGGAAAAGGAGATTGAAGAACTATGGTATTGATGATGAAAACAGTCCAGGGTGAGGAAAATCACAGCAGGAAGTGTGATCGTCAAAAATTGGAACTGATTGAAGAGAGGAAAATGAATCAAAAGACGATAGATATACAACAACAGCAAAGGTGCAAGGAATTTGGGCAGTTACAAAATAAATTT